>PVKU01010551.1:0-51086 GCA_004027475.1 Anoura caudifer | reverse complement strand
AAAAAAAAAAAAAAAAAGTCATATATTTAAATGAGAAAAAGATGGGGAAAATTTGCAACTTAGATGTCAAAATAGGTTTATTATATTTTTGATACATAAGAAGTTCTTGAAAATCATTAAGAACAAAATAATTACTGCAGCAGAAAATATGGGCAAGAGACTTGAATAGGCAAAGCAATAAATACAAATGGTCAGTAAACACGTGAAAAGACGTTCAACTCCCTAATAATAATTTTTAAAAAACCTAAAAGCAATGAGATACTGTTTATTGATTTGCAAATTGGGAAAGATTATAAAACAGGAAAAATACCCAAATGTTGGTCTCATGTGCTAACATAAAGTGGTATTATCACTTTAGATTTGGAGTTTTGCATTAAAACCTTAAAAAATAATGTAAACTCATTGATTCAACAAGTCCACTTCTAGGAATTTATCCAGAGGAAAGTACATGTAAAAGACATATGTAACAAAGTTGTTACACATAATATTAAAAATCTGAAGATAACCTAAACATACAACTGGGGGTCGAATAAATAAGACATCCACAAAATGAAATAGTAATACTGTTACTGAAAATTAAGTTATTAAGTATGTTTACACTGATATAGAAATATACTCATGACATACTATTTATTATAAAGCAGCAAACCATATGTATACATATATATACACATACGTATGCTCAGAAAAACACTTAGAAGTACTGGGTTGGCCAAAAAAATGATGTGTTTTTTTTCTGTAAAATAAAAGACACATTTTTCATTTTACCAATAACTTTATAGATTTGGATATTTTGAATATGTCAGCTCTCTCCTGCATGGTAAAACATTGATTGTTCTCAATTAATGTCTCAATTTGATTGCTATCAACTTCAACCGGTCTACCTGACTGTGGAGCATCATCCAGCAAGAAATCTCCAGCATGAAACTTCACAAACCACTTTGGACACGTTCACTCAGTCACAGCACATACCCTATACACTGCACAAATCTTTTTTTGCGTTTCAGTTGCTTTTTTACCTTTCTTGAAATAGCAAAGCATCATATGCCAAAAATGTTGCATATTTTCTTCCATCTTTAATATTAAAATAGCTACATAAAAATTCATCAATTTTGGTAAGTTTTTTTTTAAATGCATGGTAATATGACAGCTGTCACAATACAATGTAACAAAATTGTTTCAAATGCAGTTAGAGACAACTAAGCGCTAGTAGAGCCAGCTTACAGATAAACATAATGAATTTTTTGGCCAACCTAATATATGGACCAGTGCTGAACACTGTATGGCGGGAGAATTTTAATTTTAATTTTTACATTCTTTTATGTTTCTCACTATTTTCTCATTTTTCTATTATGACTATGTACTACTTATACAAGAACAAGTTTTTAAATCCTTTAAAGAAAATGAAATGAGTAGGCCAATAAAGACACTTCACAAATTATATATTTAATAGAAAATGTTCAACTGCTAAGCCCAAAAATTATCATGAAGAAATGTAATTTATTTTAGTTTTTACATATTTAGGGTAAGGTAGAATAGAACAATGCAGCATGAGTCTAGAAAGCCAAGTTCTAATTTTGGCTCTGCCTATGACTAGCCTTGTGGTCTCTAGAAATTCATTTACTCTTTTTCTATTTTGGATTTCTCATGAATTGAAAGAGGGTAATTGTTAAAATCAAGTAAATAAGAAATGTTTAGACATTTTGAAAAGACATCAACTGTTATCTTTGAGTACTGGTATTATTTTGAGACCTGGAATTATTCCATACTAATGGTATTAAAATATCTAGTTACTTGTAATTTAGGAATATTTTGAGTAATTATGATTTAATTATTCCATTTATCAAATAAACCAGCAGGACAGAAGTCTCTAATATCTAGAGGAATAATCTTTTAGAAATAAAGAATTACCAGCAATCATACATATAAACATTATTTTGTCTTGGTTCCAATTTCTATAGTTTATTAATGGACTCTATATAATTTTCCCTAAGTTCATTTCTCATCTGTGGAGAGAAATAGGCTTTTAATTTTACTAAGAGTGGAGAAGTTAAGGGAGAACTAATCTTTCCAGGACCTTCTTTTCATCCCTTTCCCTCTTCCTTCCAATTTCAGTCAAACTACATGAGAACTAGAGAAATTAAGGAGTGAAGATTCTTCTTTTTTTTTAATTTTTTTAAATTTTATTATTGTTCAAGTACAGTTGTCTGCATTGTCCCCATACCACTCCCCCCCCCACACCACAGCCATCCCAAACCTCCCTCCCCAATCCTACCCTGTCTTGGTTTTGTCCACGTGTCCTTTATAGTTGTTCTGAAAATCCTTCCTCCTTTACCCCCATTATCGCCTCCCAACTCCCCTCTGGTTACTGTCAATTTGTTCTTTATTTCCATGTCTCTAGTTCTGTTTTGTTCACTTGCTTGTTTTGTTGATTAGGTTCCACTTATAGGTGAGATCATATGCTATTTGTCTTTCACCGCCTGGCTTATTTCACTTAGCATAATGCTCTCCAGTTCCATCCATGCTGTTGCAAAGGGTTAAGAGTTCTTTCCTTCTTTCTTCTTCACTCTAACTCTGCATGTTTCCTAACACAGTTAATGTAACCTACTGAGACCACAAAATTGCCTGTTCTGACTTAATCTTCCAAGTGTTTGTGATTCATCTATACAACAGAAAAAAGTATTTGTGCCCAGCTGGGATTTTTCACTAAAAACAAAATTACTGGCATTCACCTAAGTCAATGCAGTTTATCACTATGTAAATTACTAATATTCCCAAACAGGTCATTCAAAATGTTTCACACCAAACAACCTCAATGATGTATTACATGTGGATGGACTTGCAAAAGTCACTTAGTGTGAAAATCTCACCTGGCATCTGTCTACCCATCTCTCACAAGGACCAATACTCTGTAATTACCATACCATGTTGTCAGCACAAAACAAGAAAAGGGGTAAAATAAAGGATGAAGCACCCATAGCCTTTTGCCAGAAAAGACAAACAAGGTTATCTTGTATGTCTGTCTTAGAAAACCTTCTGCCCAGGCATTCAGATCTCTTTGGCAAACCTGGTATTTATTACTCACATTTGTGGGAGTTCTGTCTACCATTCTAAGGTTGCCCTGAGGCCACTTCACTGACAACGTATTTCCCTGTGAGTTGCAAACCCTGTAACTACACGTGTCATTGGAATCGGTGGGAAAAAGAAGTAGGACTCAGAGTGGAGCTGAGAACGATACGACATAATCATTTCAGAACTGCCAACATCTGCAGCAAGGCAGACATGCCAATGTACAAGATCAGACTGTCCCAATAGTATGTTCAAATTTTACCAGACTACTTGTCCACATATAATTCCTAAATGTCCTTATTATCTGTAATGTAATTCTACAGTCATGGAGCTTATCAAGTAAAAAGTACCAGGGCTTTTCTGTAGTTTTCATTAATTTTTTGCTTTAGTTTTCTATTTTCCTTTCCTTAAGAAACTGGCAAAGAAATACTTGAAGACAGCTTTCTTGGTTAAATTGTTATAAACTTCTCTAAATATCACACAGCAAAAGAACTACCATAAAGTTAAGGCTACCTCAATAAAGGTGAAATCCCTTCCCCTTTATTAGGGAACCACGCTGGGTCAACAGTACCAATGTTTCACCACTAAAATGAGACAACCCGGCAAGACAGGTGTGATGGGCCAGAACTCAGCTGTGCTTGTCTTAGCAGCTCTGCGGCCTTGTAGCTTAGGCTCAGTGCCAGAGGGTCTTCCAAATAAAAGCTTACCTTTTGTGCTGCCCCCTACGGCTAAAGGAAAAAGAGCTCCAAGAAAGAAAGAAAGAAAAGAAAGAAAAAGAAAGGAAGGAAGGAAGGAAGGAAGGAAGGAAGGAAGGAAGGAAGGAAGGAAGGAAGGAAGGAAGGAAGGAAGGGTTCCCAACACTAACTTCTGTCACCACAGATAAATCTGGTCCTTAGAAAGACTTGCAGCTGGGTTGTACAAGAAGATGGGTATTAGGGAGGAGGATTTTGGAAGTGGGAGAAACACTCACACTGAGGTACCTGACAAAGTGACTGAATGGCTTACAAATGGAGACTACACTTAGTGCTATCTGGGCCCCTTTCCCTTTGCCTCATGTTTATGCAAAGTATTGCTCAAAAAGGGCCAACCCAGGACTCAGGCCAGGAGGGCTGTCCAGTCCTCCACTTTACCATATTCATGTCATCCCTACAGGACCCTCTCCTAGTCTCCTTCACATCCTCAAAGTAAAGCCACCCAGGAGGCCTCTCATCTGACCTTTCACGGAACACAGATCATCCAGAACTCTGATGATATAAGATGTCAATTTATTTGCAAATGAACTACATAAATACCAGGATTTATGAATTGAGACTCTATCCTGCCCTCTGATGTCAGATTCAGCTCACAGTACATACCCATTAAAATTACTATGAAGCTAAATAGGATGTCTGGCAAGTCAAGACTCACAAACATGAGGAAAGGCAGATATGACTCATTTTCTGTAGACCTTTACCTTAGTTTGGTGTTATTTTCTGACAGTCCTCAATCATGAAAACAACTGCCTTAAGTCCTGCTCATTCAACTATAAGTCTGTAACTTGCTGTATAATCCACTGTGGTCTACAAAAGAGGAACTAGCCAGAACTATTTGCCCATATGCTGCTAAGCATTAGTATTTATAGCCTATGACAACCATCCACAGAGCCTGAGATAATGAAGCTCTCCTCCATCTTTTCTCTCTGTCTCACTCTATTCTCCTTGTGCCTAAATCTTACCCTAGCAATCTGTGAAACTTGGTCAGTTCCACTGGCTTGAATTTCACATGTAAGAGACTGCTAATCCCTATTAATCAAAAGCATTATTTTAATGATAATTCTAAAAGTCCCAGAACAAGACTGAAGCTCATAACAGGTTATATTAACAAGCACAAAATTTTACATAATATAAACATGGACACAATGAACTTACCATTGACATTAGCCAATGAGAGAATATTATCCTGATGATCAAGGAGGCGCTTAACTTCAACAATGTCCCATTCCAGTGATCCTTCTGTGGGTGCTACCAACCTGAAAATTACTAAATGAAGACAGACATAATTTTATTAAAATGGGCAGAAAAGAAAAAATTCTATTTCTGCTCAAAACACCAGCATTTCATTAAGTTAAGAATGTCTGCCATGTTGAAAACCCATCTCCAAAGGAGGCCTTAGTCACACTACTTTAAAACAGTTCTTTCAAATGCCTGAGATGTTTGAAATGACCTACTAAAATCCCAAGTGAGTGTGTCCTTAGAACTCTGTTCCTTTATCAAAACTCCTCTAATTCCACTCCCAGCCATGAAGCCCCAGTCCTTTCCAGGGTTCCTGTGCAGCCCAGCTATCCCACCTCACTCTCTCCCTGGCCAGTGACTGGCCCACATCCCTGAAGCATCTCCACCACCAGCTTTCTCTACTCACAGTCTCAGGCCAGCAAGCATTGCTATGAAACAAACTACAAATTTATGTTTAACTTCAACTCAGAGAAGACTTCAGCAGCTGCTTTTATTTTTTTAAACTTTTCTTGACACCTAGGCGTATACCAACCATTAAATTATAATTCCTCTGAGGTGAACATACCTTATAATTTTTGTGTGTCATACAGTTCTTTTGACTACAGATTTTCAATATGTTTCTTTACTCATTATCTGAGTTTAAACAAATAGTTTTATTTAAACTAATATAAATCCTAACTTTAATCAATACAGAGAACCCAAAATCAAATCAACTAGAGTGATTCAATCAACAAACATTTACTAAACATCTACTATGCTCCAGGAAATTAGATCTCTAATGTGAATAAGGCCCAGTCACTGCCCAGAAACACTCACAGCCTAGAATGGTAGTGAGACTATAAACAAGCTTATGACAGATACATTAAGAGCTATAATAAGCCACTCTACCAAGTGCTGTGGGTGCTCATGATTAGGACAACCAATATCTTAGAAGCAGAAAGGTCTCAGAGGTCAAACATATCTTTTCCAAGTGGTTGGCTAATTCTTAGTCTCTCTTCTTTATCACATTCCTCCCTGGAAAGTAAGCCAGTACCACATTTCATCCTGTCTCTGGACAATTTTTATCAACTGACAAATCTCTAGCAAGGTTGTTTAATCCTGACAGTCATTTACGTTCAAACTGTGGCTGTCAAAAGAAAAGGGTATTTCAGTCAACACAATGGGACTCTTCCTCATATATCTAAAATTGTGTGAAAATTCTACTTCAGTTGAAATACTATCAAATAATCTTGAAGTTGGAATTGTGGAATAAAAAGCAATCTATTGTTTAATCAGACTAACACAGACAAGAAGAAGAAACCTATGAAACAAGTTTCTACAAAGAGCAACGAAGTAATAAAGACAGCATGAAACTGTTTAGTGAATCCATAAATATGGCCTCAATACACAAGTAATAAATAAAATAAATGAGTAAAATATTAATTTAATCAGAGAACAAAAGGGAAGCAATAGCCAATTCTAATAAAAGGGTTAGGAAGAAAACGCAAGCCTTCTGAACCAGGATGATCTCAGCGCTGACAGTCTTGCTTAGCTAGTAAAGCTTCAAAGTCACTAAAGCTGATACACACAGAAATTATACTTCCTGGACTTCCGGTCAAGGTGGAGGCAAAGGTAGACACAGTTCACCTCCTCATGCAACCACAAAAAGAATTACAACTAAATCTCAAGACAAATAACATCCAGAACTCTCAGAATATTAAACTGTATTGAAGTGCAACAACAAGGATTTAAAGAAGCCACAATCATCTACCCATATGGGTAGGAGGGGCAGAGATGCAGAGATGAGGCAAAGAGGCAAGGAGATGTGATGTGGCACAGAGAGGTGGCAGCAGCAGCGGTGGTGGTCTGGGCACAGGGGGGTCCCACAACTATATGTGCCAGATAAAAATCAGGAGGGATACCTGGGGGGCAAGCAATCCCAGCCCCACACCAGACAGCCCAGCCCAGGGGTCCAGCACTGGGAAGATAAATCCCTACAACTTCTATCTGTAAAAATCAGTGGGGGTTGGGGAAGTGGAAGAAACTGCCAGATTTTCAGGAAACTTCACTTAAAGGGCCCATGTAGTCTTAAAATGTACGCAAACCCACGCACTGTGGGATTCAACATCAGGGCAACAACTGAAAGAGAGCCAGTCACATGTTGGGAGTGGGTGAAGTGACTGCAAAAGCGGCGAGTGCTGGGCAAACCTCCAGAAGCCAGGCAGTGGCACAGTCCCCTCTCTCCCCACACAGAGCCACAGAGAGGTAAAGTGGGTTGCCCCACCCTGGTGACTACCTAAGGTTCTGCCCCACACATTTGACAGGTGCTGTTTACAGGGAGTCAAAGCAGCTCTACCTAATACACAGCAACAAACACAAGGAGGCTGCCAAATTGAGGAGACAATGAAATATGGCTCAAATTAAAGAACAGAACAAAACCCCAGAAAAAGACCTAAACCAAACAGAAATATCCAACCTATTAGATACAGAGTTCAAAACATTGGCGATCAAGATGCTCAAAGAACTCATTGAGTACAGCAAAAACACAGAGGAAGAAGTGAAGATTACATACAGTAAGTGAAATAAAGAAAAATCTCCAGGGAAGAAAGGGAAGGAACCAGCATTCAAATTAATGATTTGGAACATAAAAAGAAATAAATATTCAACCAGAACATAGAGCAGAAACAAGAATTCAAAAAAACAAGGATAGTGTAAGAAGACTCTGGGATATCTTTAAACATGCCAACATCCAAATCATAGGGGTACCGGAAGTAGAATAGCAAGAGCAAGAAATTGAAAACTTATTTGAAAAAATAATGAAAAAAAAAAACTTCCCTGATTTGGCAAAGGAAATAAACATACAAGTCCAGGAAGCACAGAGAGTACCAAACAAGTTGGATCCAAAAAGGACCACACCAAGACACATCATAATTAAATGCTGAAGGTTAAAGATAAAGATTCTTAAAATGAGGAAGAGAAAAGCAGAGTGTTACCTACAAAGGAGTTCCCATAAGACTCTCAGCTGATTTCTCAAAAGAAACTTTGCAGACTAGAAGGGACTGGCAAAAAGTATTCAAAGTGATAAAAAGCAAGGAAGGACCTATAAGCTAGATTACTCTTTCCAGCAACGCTATCATTTACAATGGAAGGGCAGATAAAGTGTTCCCCAGACAAGGTAAAGCTAAAGGAGTTCATCATCACCAAGCTATTATTACATGAAATGTTAAAGGTACTTATTTAAGAAAAAGAAGATCAAAACTACAAACATTGAAAAGGTATCAAATTCACAACTATCAACAACTGAATCTAAAAACCCAAACAAAACAAATCTAAGCAAACAACCAGAACAGGAACAGAATCACAGGTATGGAGAATATTTGGAGGGTTATCTATTGGCTGGAGGGAGAAGGGGGAGAATGGGGGAAAAGGTGTAGGGATTAAAAAGCATAATTGGCAGGTACAAAATAGACAGGGGGATGTTAAGAATAGTATAGGTCCTATACTATTGGAGAAATGGAGAAGTCAAAAAACTTATATGCATCACCATAGACATCAACTAAAGGGCAGAATTGCTGGAAAGAACGGGGTACTAGGAAGAGGGGAGATAGGGGGAAATCAGGATAACTGTAATAACATAATATACTTTAAAAAAGTAAATCAGGATAACTGTAATAACATAATAAAATATACTTTAAAAAAGTAAATAACATCTTTAGAAAAAACAATATTGGAGAGACTAAAAACAATTGTATTTCCTTTTGAAAGGAACCCTTACATAGAAAAAAAGAAACTGGAATGGAACATTTAAAACCAAAGATATGGGCACAAGCTTGGTCTTGGAAATAGAAAAGATAGTCCATTTACAGGAACGAAATTTATTTTTCCATAAGGAAAAATTGCACTATATATTTATTTTGTGATAAAACTAAGTAAACTGAAAAACCTTATTTTTTAGAATATTATGTATTTGTATAAACTACTTTCTGACTAAAACCAATTTTTACTTCTTTTTTTAGATGATACTCTAACTTCAGTTGAGGCCTTAGTGTTGCTTTTATTAGTATTTTGATGAATTCACTAATTCATTCAAGCATTCAATAAAAATCCCTAATCTATTAGCAGAAAGATAAATAAGAAAGTTCCAATT
This sequence comes from Anoura caudifer, assembly GCA_004027475.1. NCBI lineage: Eukaryota > Metazoa > Chordata > Mammalia > Chiroptera > Phyllostomidae > Anoura > Anoura caudifer. The sequence continues at coordinate 41,900 of PVKU01010551.1, read as the reverse complement.
GCCAAGGAGCTCAAGGGTCAAGGAGAGAACAAAAAGCAAACAGAAGTCTTTTTTAAAAGCGATAAGTGAAACGACATATATGAGATTATGACAACACAGTGGAAAAAGTTCTGGGAGGTAAGCAAGTCCTCTTCCTAAAAGAAAAAAAAAAATGATACTGGCACTGAGCTGTTAAAGAATACGCAGGAATTAGCCAGATCAAAGAGGACAATCAGTAGGAGGACAAGCCTGATACAGGGTTACAGCAGAAATGAAGGCACAAAGGTGAGAACATCTCAGGCAGGGAATCCCAGGCATTGAGTATTGACAAGCAGGTGATATAGGATGCAAAGAGGCAGGAGGGAGATAATAAGAGTGCCTGGTTTGATATGTTGAAAAGTTTGGGCTTTATTGTGTAGGGCAGTGGTGAACTTACATTGGTCTTCTAAGGCAAAGATTTCATTCATCAGGGGCAAAAATGAGGGAAAAAAGAGGCCACATAAAAGTAAGTATATCCAATTTAAAGTTCTTTTCTTTTTTTTCTCACAACTCTATGTTGACCTCCAAAAATCAGAACTTCTGTACTAGTAAAAAATATGAATCTAGAAATGACTGCTTTAGACAATAGGAAGCCACGGAAGCTTTTAAGCAGGGGCATGGCCTGCATTTTAGATAGACCTCTCTAGCATCTACTGAAGAATGTATCTGAGAAACACTAAACTCTAGGACAGCAGGCATTTGACAAGCACTAAAGCAGAGGAGGAAACTTTTTAAGTAGAAGACTTAATCCAACATTTCAGGGAAGAAAGGAGATGAGAACCTGAATGGAGCAACACTAGTGAGATGGAAAGAAATAGATCAAAATACTTAGAGCAGCAGTCCTCAAAGTGTGGTCTGCAGACAAGCAACCTCAATGCAGAGCTCAGGCCCAGTCTAGACTTACTGTATTAGAAACTCTGGGGGAAAACCCAGTAATTTGTATTTTTTTTTTAAATTAAATTTTATTTTAATTGTTGTTCTTATACAGTCTTCTGTTTTCTACTCCCATCCCGTCCCTCCGCCCCAGCCCTCCCCAGCTCCCTTCCATTTCCACCCCCCCAGTAATTTGTATTTTTAACAAGACCTTTGGGTCGTTCTAATGCACACTAAACTTTGAGAACCACTAAGTTAAAGTAAAACAAAAAGAACACAAAGTATTGATCAGCTACAAGAGAAGAAAGGCAGGAGGAAAAGCCAAACATTATTGCAGCTCAATGAATATGGGAAAACATTTCTGCAAGAAGGGCAAAGGAAAAGAAACTAAAGCAAAAAGTGTAATACCTTCAGAAACTACTTTATGAAAAGAGAGGATAGGCACAGGGTCTAGAAAATTACTTCTCAGACATGAGTACACACAGAAAGGTCAGTTGAAGAAAGAGAAACTGCAGCAAAGCAGCAGAACATGCAGGTAGTTAATAAATGGTGAACAATTAATTCATGTCTCACTGGCATTTGCAAACATGCCAAGTGATGGTCAAAGCAAATCTCAGGGCTGGTCTCTGGAAGAAGTAGCACAAGCAATATCAAATGCCCTCTGGGCTACATTAGAAAAATTCTTCAAGAAAGAAGTAACTCTTAAGAAGCCTATTTACTCTAACAATTCTGGCACCCAAATTCCATCCCCAAGGCAGTTAAACACAAAGGCTTCCTTCATGGCAATAAATGAACTTAAGCCAACAGTCAAAAGCTAAGAAAGTGGCCTTCAAATGTTCATAATCAATACATCTACAGAATTCCACCTGCTACCCTTTTTCTTCCGCTATCCCACTGCTCTTAGAGAAACGGCATAAACTCCCCCAAAGAAAATGGGCCCCATTCTGGCTTCCTGAGGCAAAAACTCCACAGTTCCTACGTTAGTGATTTCCCCAAATAATTCCCCTCCAACCCTCCCAACTCAAGGTTTTAGTTCCCAAAATGATGACAGTTGCTTTATGTGGTTAATTTTTTTGCTAAGTAAGTGCATGAGTATGGATCAGCAACGAAGAGAGCCAGGGAATGGCCTTCTCTGGCATAGGAGGAGTGGGTTACCGTGCCTCACTTGGCTGTGTTAGAACAAGGGCGGTACAAAAACTGACCTAACATCTTGAAATTGTGTAGGTCTCCATATCACTTCAACAATCCCAGGAGGCCAACACTGGGGTGGGAGCAGACGTCCCTTAAATAAGATACCACTTAGTCTTACCAAAATGCATATACAAGTTTTAGTTTAAAATATTTTTAAAAAATAGGAAAAAAAAAGGGTCATACTCACTCAGTTCTTTGCCAACTGCTGCCACGACACAATTCTTAGGTATTTCAATCAAAGCACTGATCCCTTCAAAAATATATAAAAATATAAACAAATTATTTTCTTCATGGATTACATCAAAAACAAAAACATTCTCAGTTTTATGTCAATCATTTACTATAAAAAGAGTAGTCACAATAAAGCACACACAATTTACTATGGCACACTTGCTTATACACAGAAAATGATTTTGTGAAAAACAGGTGAGCCCTGGCCAAGTGGCCTAATTGGCTGTAGCGTCATCCCATACACCAAAAGGTTGTGGGTTTGAGCCTCAGTCAGGGCACATAACAAGGCTGCAGGTTTGATCCCCAGTCAGACAGCGTACAGAAACCAATCGATGTCCTCTCTCACATTGTTTCTCTCTCTCTCAAATCAATAAACATATCCTTGGGTGAGAATTTAAAAAAAAAAAAGTAGGTGAGACCTTTGGAAGACATTATTGATCTATTAAAGGTAGGTTATACTCTTTGAACATTTTTACTATTATAGTGAACTTATTTACCAGGGATCCCTTAAGATAATCACCTTACTCAAATGAGATGTAAAACTGACATTTTCCTTAATGTAAATTTAGGAATCCAGAATGGGCTCCCTGGTAGTAAATGAGCTAGCTAACAAGTCAACAGCTAAGAAAGTAGATTTTAAATAGCATGTTTATAATCAATTAACACATTTACAAAATTCCTCGTATTACTGGAATAATCTGATTCAACGTTCCACCATATTTCACTTATCTATTTAAACATAGAGTTCCAAGTACCTTTTTATAGCTGAATCATGAAATGATTTTAGGGTAACTATAACATATATATTACAATTATTACTTTTGTCAATAAGAATTAAAGATTCAGAACTACCACACATGTATGTAAAAAACATTAATTTTTCCATTATGAAATATATGTAATTTTTCTATCTAATTTATAACATGTGCAAATTAGGAAAATATTCTACTCATTTGCTTTACCTTCTCACCCATCAAAAGACTAGTACTCTTGCAGTTTGGGGAGTAATTCTCTCTGAAATCTTTCCTGCACAAAGGCTTGTTTTAACAGTATGTTTTGTAGTTCCCAAATTCAAGGAGGAGGTGATGGTAGAGGAGGGCAAAAAGGAAGAGTTAGTGGCACAAGATAAAAAAAGTGAAAGAGAGAGGAAAGCACAGGAAGAGCAGGAAGAAGAGAATTCTAGATGCAGAGGAGTTCATTAAAAAAAAATGTTTATCAAATTACCTATTAAGTGAAAATAATGGAAAGTCATTAATTCAGAAATAGCAACTTAATATACAGAATCACAGAACTTATTACTGGAAAGGGCATGGATGCCCTGTCTCTTAGTCCAAGGCTCTTTCCACTGCATCGTACTAAGAGTAGCTTTGCTTATTTCCAAATATGGAATAAAAGCCCTCCTAGCCCATAAAAGAAGCAAGCTTATGAAAGGAGTTTCATGAGATAATGTTCTAACAGCAAGCACTGCTAACTACATGGAACCCTGTAAGCTGGAAAACACAAATCACAAAAAGCTCACGAATGGTAACGTATGTGGCCTTTTCAAAGCTTTCCAATAGATTCTCTCAAAGAATTCTGCTATCTCGAGTCACTGATAAACAGGGCATTACTCTGACTACTGAATGAACAGTACTCAAAGGTACCTTGCAAAATAATGGGAGATTGCAATAATAATTATTTCCATTAACACACACAAGATTATTTTTAGCCCTAATTTCCGTATTTCACAACATAGTTACAGGCATTCCTTGTTTTTCTGCACTTGCTTTATTGAGCTTTGCAAGTATTGTGGGCTTTTTTTCCCCTTTTTACAAACTGAAGGTCTGTGGCAACCCTGCACTGAGCAAGTCTATCAGCACCATTTGTTCAACAGCATTTGCTCACCTCATGTCTGTGTCACATTTTGGTAATTCTCCCAATATTTGGATCTTTTTCATTATTACATTTGTTATGATGATCTGTGATCAGTGATATTTGATGTTACTACTGTAACTGTTTGGGGGTGCCCCATATAAAACAGTAAACTTAATCTATAAATGTTGTGTGCATTCTGACTGCTCCACCAACCGGCCATTCCCTGTCTCTTCCTCCCCTTGGCCTCCCTATTCCGTACGACACGACAAAATTGAAATTAGGCCAGTTAATTACCCTACAACTGACTCTAAGTGTCCAAGTGAAAGGAAGAGTCATGGGTCTCTCACTTTAAATAAAAAGCTAGAAATGATTAAGCTTAGTGAGGAAGACATGTAAGCAACTGAAAGCCAGGCCTCTTGTACCAGTTAGCCAAGTTATGAAATGCAAAGGAAAAGTTCTTGAAGAAAATTAAAAGTGCTATTCCAGTGAACATACAATTAATAAGAAAGCAAAACAGCCTATTGCTGGTAGAGAGAAAGTTTTAGTGGTCTGGGTAGAAAGTCAAACCAGCCACAACATTCCCTTAAGCCAAAGCCTAATCCAGAGAAAAGCCCGTAACTCTCTTCAACTCTATGCAGGCTGAGAGGTGAGGAAGCTGCAGAAGAAAGGTCTGAAGCTTTAGTTCATGAGGTATAAGGGGGATAGCCATTTTCATAACATAGAAGTACAAAGTGAAGTAACAAGAGCTGATGTAGACCCTGCAGCAGGTTACCCAGAAGATCTAGCTAAGATAAGTAATGAAGGTGGCTACTAAACAGCAGATTAGCAATGAAACAGCCTTCAACTGGAAGATGCTGTCTAGTACTTTCACGGCAAGAGAGGAGAAGTCGATGCCTGGCTTCGAAGTTTTGTTTTTAAAGATTTTAATTTTTATTTTTTAGAGAGAAGGGAAGAGAGGGAGAGAAACATTGATGTGTGAGAGAAACATCAGTTGGTTGCCTCTTGCATGCCCCCAACCAGGGACCTGGTCCACAACCAAGGCACTGCCTTGAATGGGACTCACACCAGTGACCTTTCCAATCGTAGGCAGACATTCAACCCACTGGCCAGACCAGCCAGGGCTTGGCTTCAGGCTTTAAAGGACAGGCTGACTCTCTTGTTAGGGGCTAAAGCAGCTGATGAGTTTAAGTTGAAGCCAATGCTCATTTCTATTCTGAAAATCCAAGGGCCCTGAAGAATTATACTAAATCCACTCTGCTAGTGCTCTGTAAATGGAACGATAAAACCTGGATGACAGCACATGTGTTTACAATACGGTCTACTGAATATTTTAAGCCCATTGTTGAGAACTGCTGCTTAAAACAAAGATTCCTTTCAAAAATAGTATTACTCATTGTCAACGCATCTGGTCACCAAGAACTCTGATGGGAGATATCTGAGATTAATACTGTTTTCAGTCCTGCTAACACAATGTCCATTCTGCAGCCCATGGGTCAAGGAGTAATTTTGACTTTCACATCTAAGAAATATATCTTGGAAGGCTAAAATTGCCATAGACACTGATTCCTCTGATAGAGCTGAGCAAAAGAGATTGAAAACCTTTTGGAAAGGACTCACTATTCTAGATACCATTAACATTCATGATTCATGGGAAGAGGTCAATGTATCAACATTAACAGGAGTTTGGAAGAAGCTGATTCCAGCCCTCATAAGTGACTGAGGGGTTCAGGACTTCGGTGAATGAAGCAACTGCAGCTGTGGTGGAAATAATAAGAGATCTGGAATCAGAAGTGGAGCCTGAAGGTGTGACTGAATTGTTGCAATCTCAAAAAACTTTAACAGATGAGGAATGGCTTCTAATGGATGAGCAAAAAAAGTGGTTTCTAGAGATGGAATCTACTCCTGGTGAAGATGCTGTGAAGACTGTTGAATGGCAACTAAGGATTTAAAATATTACATAAACTTAGTTGATAAAGCATTGCAGGGCTTGAGAGGACTGACTCTAATTTCGTAAGAAGTGCTGCTATGGGTAAAATGCTATCAAGAAGCATTGCGTGCTACAGAGAAATCACCCATGAAAGGAGTCAATTGGTGAGGCAAACTTCACTGCTGTCTTATTTTAAAATATTGCCACAGCCACCCCAACCTTCAGCAACCACCACACAGATCAGTCAGCAGCCTCCAATGTTGGTAAGACCCTCCACCATCAAAAAAGATTACAATTCATGCCAATAAAAAGTTAATAGTGTATCACATGACTTAAGGTTATTGTCATTTAAATTTACTCATTTATACTTAAATATTTTTACTCTGAATAAATAGATTTTAATTTTATTTTTTAAGATTCATGGCATCAACAGAAGTCAAAACTGATTTTTTTCTGTTAAAACCAAAAGTGTATATCATAGAATTCTGAGAAAATAGAATTGTTAGTAAGTTTGCTCATGAAAAAACTTTTTAGTAAAACCAACTATAAAATGAGGTTATTCTTAGAAATCTATTCAAAGTCCAATGACCTCAAAAATAAAGAATAAAATACTATTATGAAGTTATAAAGATCTGCTTCCAGGTATCAACATGTTCATCAAACTCAGTTTAAGAACATGGTCCAAGAGCATATATGAAAAGGTTTTTCTTGCCCACTTTTGAGAAATTCTTTAAAAAAAAAAGATTTTTTTTTTTTTATTTTTAGAGAGAGGGGAAGGGAAGGAGAAAATGAGGGAAACACTGATGTGAGAGAAACATCTATCAGTTGCCTCTCATGTGCTCCCTGACCGGGAATCAAACTGGCAACATTTTTGCTTTTGGGATGATACCCAACCACCTGAGCCACCTTGGTCAGGGCACTTTTGAGAAATGCTGCTGGAAGCCAGAAGGAAGGGAATCTTCCCCCTCCAATTTGGGATGGAAATATTCATATATTTTACACAACTATTACCCAGACTGGAGAAATATGGCTACATGTTTTACTCAGAACTACAAAGTACCCCTCTTTGTTCATGAAAAGTCTCTGAGGATTCACTGTGCCTTATAGTCTATGAATCATGATTACCTTGATTGTTTTTACCTGTATCAGAAAGGTGACCAGTCTTACACAGGAGATCTAATCTTCGATTCCACACACATAGGTCATTCCCACCAGACAGCCAAACATCTAGTCTCTGAAGAACAGTTAAACACTGCAAAATTCATGTGAAATGTATGTCAGTTTAGAAGTTTCATGCACTCCTTGGTGGTTATAAAATATGTTCCAAATTCGTTGATACCCTTCCCTTCAAAAGACGAAGCTTAATTACCCTCCCCTTGAATGTGGGCTCTGTCGAGTAACTAGCTTCTACTGAAGAGAACGTGGCCGGAGGGACGGCGTGTGACCTGCAAGATAATGCTGTGAGACACAGTGGCTTCCTCCTCACTCTCTCGGATCACTCCTGGGCAAACGCACGCAAGCAACCATATGGAGAGAGACCCACGGAGCAAGAAAGTGAGGCCTCTGCACAACCACCAGCACTACTTGCCAAGCATGTGAGCGCCACAGGAACCTCCCAAACTTTCAGACGACAACACACGACACGCTGGGCCAGAACCGTCCGGCTAAGCTACTCTCTACTCCTGACCACACATGCTGTCAAATATTTGTTGTTTTCAGCTGCTAAGTTTTCAGGTAATTTGTTATTCAGTAACAGATAACTAGTACTCCAGGCTTAAAATACACTGCTTTTTAAATATAACTAAAAATATGACCCTAGTTTTTACGTATCTTCAAATTAATATCTCATAATTATTGACTAAGGAAAGCACAGGTAAGTATTTCAAGGTCTGTAGAAGTCCTTCACCTTTAATAGGACTTTCCTCATCCACTGAGCACATCACGTGAGCACAAGGGCAAGAACAAGTGTGGAGAATAAACATGAGAGGGAAAAGCTATTGCCTGGGCTGAGGGTGAGACTGCTTTTAAAATAGCTAGAATTAATAAGGGTTGAAAATAATCAATGCAGTTTATATTTCAAGAGGTCCTACCCTACTTCTAGATGAATTTTAAGATAAGTTTATCAAATTTTTAAAATCAGTACTTTATTTATTTTTATTACGTAATATTCCACTGTACGAATATACTATATGTATTTGATCCTTTCACCAGTTGATGGACATTTAGGTTGTTCCACTTTTGGACTATTATGAATAACACTGCTATGAGAACTCATGTACATGTTTTTATATGGACACACATTTTCATTTCTCCTGGGAATACATAAGAGATTCCTGGGTCAAATAAATAACTCTAACATTTTAAATATCAAACTATTTTCCAAGGTGGGCATACGATTTTACAACCCCAACAGAAATGTATAAAGATTCCAATATCTCTATATCCTTATCAACACTTATTATCTATCCTTTAGGTATTACCCATCTAGTGTACATGAAATAGCATTACATTATGGTTTTCGTTTACATTTCTCTGGCTAATGATGCTAAGCTTCCTTTCATGTGCTTATTGGCCACTTGCATATCTTCCTTGAAAAAATGTCTTTCAACTTGGTCTATTTTTAATTGTGTTGCTATTTTATTGCTGAGCTGAAGAATTTTTCATGTATTCAGGATACAAGTTCCTTATCAAGTATATGATTTGCAAATATTTTCTCCCATTCAGTGGGTTGTCTTCCACTTTCTTGATGATGTCTTTTGAAGCATAAAAGCTTTTCATTTTGGTGAAGTCCAATTTCTCATTTTTTTCTTCAGTTGTTGTGCTTTTGCTGTCATATCTAAGATACCTAACCCTAGGCCACAAAGATTTATTCCTATATTTCTTCTAAGAGTTTTATAATTTCTGCTCTAGCATATTTGTCTTTGATCCATTTGGAATTAATTTTTGGATATGGCGTAAAGTAGGGGTGCAATTTCATTATTTCATATGTGGATATCCAGGTGACCCAGCATTATTTGTTGAAGAGACTAGTCTTTCTCTTATTAAAGGGTCTTGGCACCTTCAATATCAACTGACCATGTATGCAAGGTTTTACTTCTGCTCTCCCAATTCCATCCCATTGAATTGTGTGTCTATCCTTATGCCAGTGCCATGCTGTCTTGATTACTACAGCTTTGTAATAAATTTTCAAATTGGGAAGTTTGCATTTTGCAACTTTTTTCTTTCTTTTCAAGACAAGATTCTTTCAGCTATTCTAGGGTCCTCTGCACTTCTATATGAATTTTAGGATCAAGGAAGGAAAGGAAGGAAAAGAAGGAAGAAAGGAAAGAAAAGAAGAAAGAAAGAAAAACAACCTGCTGGCTTTGGATAAAGATTGTGTCCAATTTGTAGATAGGCTAGTGTTGAAATCTTAACCATATTAACTCTGATCCACAAATATAGGACATCTTTCTGTTTACTTAAATTTTCTTTAGTTTCTTTCAACAATGTTTTATAGTTTTGATATATGTCACCTATTACTTCTTAAATTTATTTCTAAGTATGTTATTCTCTTGGATGCTACTGTAAATTATTTTCATAACTTCATTTTTGGAATGTTCACTGCTAGTATATAGAAATACAATTAATTTGTATACTGATAATGTATCCTGAAACTTTGCTAAATCCATCTATTAGTTCTAATAAGTTTTCTATATAAAAGATCATGTTACTTGTGAATAGAAACAATGTTATTTATTCATTTCCTATGTGGATGCCTTTTCTTTTTTATTGCCTAATTGCCCTGGGTCAGAACCTCCAGTACAACATTAAATAGAAATGCCTTGTTTGTTCCTGATCTCAAGGGGAAAGCATCCAGTCAGTCTTTCACCATTAATACAATATTAGCGGTGGGCTTTCACAGATGCCCTTTGTAAGGCTGAGGAAGTTCTCACCTATTCCTAGTTAGCTGAGTATTTTTATCATGAGGTGTTCAAGTCTGTCAAATGCTTTCTCCACATCTAAGATGATCATATTTTCTGTACTTTCTTCTTACTTCAATATGGTATATGGTATATTCTGTACTTACTTCTTTCTTCAATATGGTATATTACATTGACTGACTATTCAAAATGTTAAAGTAAACTCATTATTTCTGAAATAAACCTCACTTGGTCAGGGTATATGTCCTTTTTGTATGTTACTAGATTTAGTTTGCTAGGCTAGCATTTTGTGGAGAATAATACACTGCTTTTGTTACTTAAGATCTTATTAGAATTTTCCAAACTCTTTATGTATTCTTCTAAAATACCATTTCTACTACAATAGTGTCAACAATTTAAAAAAAAAGAAAGAAAGGAGCCAGTCAGAGAAAGACAAATACCATATGATCTCCCTTATATGTGGAATTATTTAATGAACAAAATAAACTGGCAATGAAATGAAATGATATAAAATGCCATTTTTAGTATATATTACCTACCATATTTAACTATTTTCTTATAAGACATGTCGAATAATGCCAATCATCCATTTATAAAATATATTTGTAATACACATTTCTGTTCATAAATCTCTGCCCCAGTTTATTATTTCCTTTAGAGTTTTCTAGAAGTTGAATCACTGTGTCAGTTCATGTAATCATTTTTTAGATTCATTCATAATACCAAACTACCTTCCAGAAGATCATATCAATTTATATTCTCAATACCAATAAAAATGCCAATTTCACCATCTCCTTACTAATACCAACCCTTATAAAAACTTTACTGGTTCAAAAAATAAATTAATAGTATTCCTTATATTTATTAGGGATCTAAATTTCTTTAATAAATTATCTGTTCAAAAACAATTTAAACACTGAACTAAAGCAAGTGAAGTGCTACTTTTAACAATTTTTAATGTGAAACAGGATCATAGCAGGAGTAAATAAACTATCTGGCTAATTCATGTTACAGTAAAAGCTCCTTATAAAATACTTTCACCAGACTGGAATTAAATACTTTTTTTTTAACAGTTCATAAAATAGCTCACAAAAAAAAAATTTCCCCAATACACTAAATTTTTTCTCCTTCCTTGTACCTTCAGTTCATGTGTTTTGTCTGAAACCTAATGAGCTCAGACTGAAAGCAAGAGTATTTTTAAAGGAATTTTAAAAGGGGATCTTTCAAATCACATAAACATAGAGATTTGACTAATTGAATACTTAGATGACTTCTTCAAAGACAGTACATTGTTAAACTGGATACAAGCATATAGTAATTGGTATTTCCTTGCCCACAAACTTTACTAACAATGAGAAGAGCATGAGAGCATGAGATGGCTACCAGAGATGCTGCCTTTTAGGAAAAAAATAAAAGCATTGACTATTAGCACAGAACAATTCTCTTTACATTTTTTTAAGCACTGGCTCCAATTTAGAGATCAGTTATCTTTAAAGGAAATGAAGAAACATTATCTCACATTACTATCTTTCCCCAAATTTGCTGACATTACTGAAAAACAGTGGCACTTACTTAGAATATTTAAGGTAATTTCTACTGTAGGAATCAAAGTAATCAAGTGTTATTCAAGTTTGTTTCTCCAACATGTAAAAGAGCTCCTTTCATGTAATAAGGCCTAATTAATAATTATAAAATGAATGAAAATAGTAGCAACCACTTAGCCCCATAAAATTCTATTTTGGAATTAAGTAACAGGCATTTCTTACCTTTATGACCTTATGGAAAGCAAAGTGTGAGGGACAAATAACTCCATGTTTTTAGTTCCAAGTACAATATAAAGAAAGAAACTAGCTACTGCTATGGAGTCATTCTGCAAGTAATGCCTCTTTCTCCAATTATCTCCTAAAAACAAACTAGATACCACTTTTCCTTACCTTGCTAGAGAGATTTGCCCCTTCCTCTAATTTCAAAGTCAAATATCCTAGCATTTAAGATATATACTCCTAAAAGCTAATCTTGGGGGAATCAACTGTAATTATGTCTGGAAGAAATAATTTTTAAAACCTACAAAGGTAAAATTCCATCAGACTTACTTACTAAATAGTTTTTTCTCATACAAAAAGATTATCATCATAAAATATCTGCTTAAGATTTTACCTTTACAGTAGATTGGAAGCACGATACTTTCTGAATTTGTCTGCCAGTATCACAGTTCCATACCTATATTTATGTTAAGAATTAATTTCTAAACAGAATTTTCAAATCTTATTATAACTTTCCTAATAATTAAATCACAAATGTCACACAGATAGAAAATAAAGCATAAAATATGTAGAGTTTATAGTACTACAAAAATTAATTCATGCAGTGAGTTATCAACTAAGCACAGCAGGCTTACAATCTAAAATAAATCTGAGGTAAATTTTACTCTCAAACTATTTGAAAATGCCAACAGAAAGGATGATCGGAAAACTGAGTCTTTATAAGCATCAGATATTCAAAGTTTAAATTTTAAAGTTTATTCTCCAAATGGTCTATCACAATCTAATAAGCATTTAACATAAAGTATTTATACTAAAAGCTAATATATCCATTAATTAATATTTACTAAGAGCTCTCCCTATGTGCATGGCATAACTTAACTACTGTTATCCAGATTCAAAAAAGACAGTAACAGCCCTAATCAGTGTGGCTCAGTTGGTTGGGCATCATCCTGAAAAGCAAAAGGACACCAGTTTGATCCTCAGTCAGGGAACACACCTAAGGTTTCAGGTTCGGTCCCCGGTTGGGGCACATACAAAAAGCAACCGATCGATGTTTCTCTCTCACATCAATGTTTCTCTCCCTCTAGTTCTCCCTCCCTTTCCATATCTCTAGAAATAAAATCTTTAATTAAAAAAAAAAGACAGTAACAGTATATTCCTATTACCTGTATACATGTTTAAAATAATTAGAGGACCTCTCATAAAATGTCCAAGGTTAGTCTGACATAAAGAACATGGTGATTTTCAAATTTTTCACACCATTTCCTATGGTAAGATACTCATTTTACATCATGTCTGAGAACACATTTACATAGCAAATGTACATGTATATACAAACATTTAAGACTATCACTTGACAATTTTTTAAAAATCTACCCATAGCATTTAATTAATGAAGTTAGTTAATAGTAAAGGCCCAAGCTGAGTTATTTGAGAATTCACCTGAGTAAAAGAACCACCAACAAAGTAGCCTAGAATTATTTTCAACAGTCATTCAGCAAAGGAAGTGAGTCTATTCTATCATTTACAAATAAAGTTTATATTGATACTGTCCCAACTACTCATCTCTGTACTGTAATAGTAATTTTAATAACTGCCTCTAAATATTATTGTAGTACCGTAGGAATGGTCTAATTTAAAAAAACGTTTATTAATTCTATTTTGCAGAGATTATACTGATACTGAAAACTAAACAAACAAAAAATAGAGCTTTAGTCCTTAAAATATTTGCCTCAATAGAGCAGTAGCAATAAAGCTACTGTGAGCTAAAAATACGAGTGAATTTTATGCCCCTATTTACATAATACTGTAATCCACAAAATTTACCACCATTTATTTATTTGAGCAATTTTATCTTCGATTGGGGGAGCAATCTAAATTTCAGACTGGGAAGCAATCTAAATTTTGTGAGCAATTTTAAATTTCAGGTTTGAGGTGGTGATCTTTGAGCAATCTGCCTGTAAATTATTTCAGCTGATAAAGCCATATGAAGTGTGCCATAAAGTACGCTTCGGTTTTACAGAAGCCTGAGAAATGCTGACTCCTTTGGGCTTACTCCAAAACTTACTTCAAGAATGCTTGAAGCTATTTAAGCAGAATTTTCAGATGAGCCAGATTTTTTCAAGCTAATCTATGATAGCTTTAAATTTAAAAAAGGAATAAAAGATCAGAGTTCTCCATAGCATTTGGCTATGGCCTTCACAAATCCAGTTCCTCATACAAATATTAAAGGACTGAATGTGTTGAAGGGAAATATTTCACGAAGGCAACACTAATACACAGTGGTTCGGAACTCTGCTCTCAGACTGCTCGCCTTCCGCCCTACACTGGTTGGGTGACCTCGGGCAAGTTACTTAACCTCTCTTTGCCTCTGTTATTTATAAGTGAGGATAAAAACACTTACTGTAAGGATTAAATGGATTGATATACATAAAACAGAACAATGCCTGGCTCAGGTAAGCACTTTATAAAACCTTACTAATGCTATTACATCTTAAAATTTTACTAAAAGTAAGGGAGAAAGGTAACGTACATTTTAAAAACTACTTTGAAATACTAAATAATAATATTAAACACTGAGTTTATGGTAATTCACTTTTCTGTCAGACTGGGTGCTCAAAAGGCTCTTATGGATTGGGGCTATTAACATTTTTTCCCTGTACAATAAGTAGGGAAAAAAAGGTAAATGATTTCCAGTACAACTGATCTTTATTTCCCTAAATTAAAAAGCAAACTGAGATAATATTTTTAAGCCCACTGTCTCCATTTCCTCCATTTTATATAACTAAATATAATAGTGACTCTGGAAAGAACAGTTTTGGTCATGGGGTTTCCATCAATAATAAGTCTAATTTCCAGTCTGATATTTTTTAAGAAGCTTTTGTGAAAGCTAGAACAAAATCATTTTTGCCAAAACAGGCCTCAATAAGCTAAAAACTAATCATATACATATACTGGTCCCTCGAGTCACTACTGGTATTACACTCTCTTCCAGATTTAAGGATATAATAACTGTTCTATCAGCAGAGGCTGTCAAGATAAGCTGATTTTTTTCTTCAGATGCTTCCAAGGAAGGAAATGTAGTAATAGCTGTTATCTTTTGAGTGTGTCCATTGAGTTCCAAAAGTTTTTCTCCTGTCTGAAATACCAATGAAAATATTAACAGGTTCATATTTCACAATTAAAATAAGTTTAAATGACAACACTAAGAAGAATCACCATGTAGAAAATACATACATTCTACTTGAAAATACTTACATCTCATAATTTACCTTTAAGCAATCAAAGCATAATCTAAACAGGTGCTGAAGGAGTAGCCATAAACAATTTTATTTATTTTCTGATAGAAAATACAAATTTTAGCATATTTTATAAAAAATTTAAAGGAATATTCTTTCTATATGATTTTAAGAATATAATTGGATAAACTAAGCATTAAAATATCAGTCACTAAATCTGCAGGGAAAAAATATAAAGTCCTCATTATTCAAGTATTTGTTATTTAAGTCTCCACAGTTATAAAGTTACGGAAGGTAAAAAAGTGTAACAACAGTAACAAATATATCTATATCCAATATGTATCAACCCCTCATAAAGTTAGCCTCCCTCCACTCCATCTCTTTTTACCATCTCTATTTAATAGCAACAGCTATTCGCACCCTCCAGTATCTTCATCCATTAGTCACTCATGGACTTCCCAAATAGTGAACATACTAAAATACAATGTAAATAAAACAAACTGCAAATCTTTCCAAGGTTGCAAGATTTCAGGAATGCAGGGAATATAACATTAACTCCTTTAACCACAGGCGAAGCCACTGAAAAATGAGGATCTGACAGGTCAGATAACAAGAAAAGATAAATACTTCAAAATAGAGTAACTTGAGTGTCAAAGGATCAGGAAGGGAGGCCTCAGAAAAATTTGGTGAAGCCCTAAAAATGTTTTTAAAAATAAACCTTTTATTATATTTATATTAAATTCAAACGAGAAGTAGGTTATATCATGCAATTACACAATTTTGAAAAAAATACTGTCTGCCACAAAAATCAATATCTGATTCATTTTCAGAATCATTACATAGTTACTGATAAGTTTTGTTCAGTAAAATTAAATTTATTTTCACAACTTGGCATTTGCTTCTTAGGAAAAGAATCTTAATTTAAAAACTATTATGAAATATTGGTACCCTTTTTAAGTAAATTCATCCTAAGTATCCCTTTTCAAGTATTAGTCTGTCTACTAATATTCAGGTATATCCCCAAATAGTGTTTATAAATGCATATCAACTATAAAATCTTTTTTACACAATCCACACAAAACCAATACACACCTGGGCATTCCATACAACTACAAGTCCGTCATCACCAGCAGATGCAAATCTGATTAGAGAAGAAAGGTAAAAAAAAAAAATCATTGGTGACATTTAAGTGCTAGTATTACTAAAAACTATCAAACTTTATTAATCATATTCTGATTTACTAATATTAATGCAGATCAATTTCTTTAAGCTAATTTAACAAACATTGATGGAATACCTTCTAGGTTTTATGCCAGGTACTGAGGTTACAAAGATAAAGAAGATCATTTACAGTGTTACAATGAATAACTGCAAGAATGAGGCAGATCTGTAAAGGATCTTTAAAGTCCTCCCTTGCTTTAAAGTTATATAATTAAACCCTGACTTAAGTGACATGAAGCCAAACTGAGAAACAGCTTCACTGATTGGAAGTGATATTCTAGAAGTGGAACAAAGAAGTCATGTCATTAGATAAGTTCATTATTTCTATTATTTTCTCTGTAAAAATATGCTAACTGCTATTTAAGGGCAAAAATCTCTCCTTTACTCTTCTCAGCTCTTTGGTCTTTTTATATAAATACTGTGTTCTTGGTTTGGAAGGTTTGAGGGGTTTTTTTAGGGTGTTTGTTTATTTTTTATTGAAAATGCATGAAACTCAAAGGTAAAGTTTTTTTCATGGCAGGAAAAAGCTGTGATGGACTCAGTCACAGTTCTCTCTCCTCTCCCTCCCACATTCACTATACACAAAGGGACAATCACCTACATTTTGCAGAAAAGATACCCATGACACAAACACTATCAACTGTCTGCCCGGCTGTGTGGCTCAGTGGATTGAAGGCTGGCCTGCAAACTAAAGG
The DNA here is from genome assembly GCA_004027475.1 of Anoura caudifer. Lineage (NCBI taxonomy): Eukaryota > Metazoa > Chordata > Mammalia > Chiroptera > Phyllostomidae > Anoura > Anoura caudifer. Next base: position 24,968 of record PVKU01010551.1, on the reverse strand, counting down.
GTCCCTTTCCAGTCAGGGCACACACCTGAGTTGCAGGCTGGGTCCCCAATGGGTGGGTGCAAGAGGCAACCAACCATACATTGAAGTTTCTCTCCCTCTCTTTCTCCCTCCCTTCCCCTCTCTAAAAATCTTTTAAAAAAACTATTAAAAAAAAGTAATCTGTTGTACAGGATTATTCATCATAGTAACTGCATTATAAAAAAAACAAAAAAGCATTGTTCTCAAGCAGTAGTGTATAGCAATCACATTGTAAGCATATCAAGTAATTTGTCATTAATAATGTAGTACGTAAGTTTACAAATGATTCTTTAATGAATCAAAATCGATTCCCAGTTGCTCCTATAATATCTTTCATTCATTTGAATTCGAATGTGAGGTTTGATTTTTTAAACAGAAGAGAAAGAAGTGGTGTTATAGAGAGCCAGCTACAAACTGCATATATCTGGGCCCTTACAGTTAATAACACTGACAAAGGATACCCCACTGCAGCTATCGTATTTAGAAAACCTGTACTTTTTTTAAAGATTTTATTTATTTATTTTTAGAAAGAAGGGAGGGAGGGATAAAGAGGGGGAGAGAAACATCGATGCGTGAGAGAAACATTGACTGGTTGCCTACTGCATGCCCCCAACTGAGGACTTGGCCCACAACCCTGGTCTGTGTCCTGACTGGAAATCAAACCAGCAACCTTTTAGCTCACAGGCTGACACTCAATCCACCGAGGCACGCCAGCCAGGGCAAAACCTGTACTTTACAAGACTGTTATTGGGTTCACAGAATCTGGGTATGCCTTGAAAATCTTCATTAAAGTAAACATTATTAGCCATAATGTATCATTGGGGAAAAGTAAAGAACTGATATACTGGGACACAAAAATTACTTTGTCCCTGAAAGTATCTGTCCTAATGAATTTTATCCCTATATAAGATCCCTAAAATCTCACTACTTCAGTCAAGTAACATTTGCCTTAACACTGCAAACTGAGCTCTAAGTTCAAATTTGTCACACTCAAAAGTCGCATGCGTAATGGTTGTCTTCACAGGTCTGACAATTCCTACACTCAGTGCCCATTTCAAAGCCATCTGATTGTATATCCTACCGTAGGACCTGCAAGATTACCCAGGAGATGGGAATTTGGCCAAATACAGTCCGATGAAATCTGTTTACAGTATTTTCATATAGAACTACATATCTTTTTAACAGAAAGGACTTTCTAAAACTACTTGGTAACAAGCTAGAAATCATACAAAGAGTTATCTTAAAATCTATACTTAATACTTATTATTTCAAAATGTAATAATGAAATATATAAAAGCTATAAATACTAAAAAACAATCATTTCTAAATTAAAAATAGAATCTACTTAATTACATACATTTTCCAATTCCTAATATTATACAATGCCTTCAGTATCAAAAAATAGTAGGCATCTTTAATAGCTTATGTTTCTAGACCTATTGATTTCTGTTTATTTGTATAGTGATACTGGGAGGGCAGGACTCTAGGTCTTAAGTTTTCTTTGCTATAGAACATCAACTTCTATTGATTTTTGAAACTCTTATAATAGCCTTTCTCCATTTTATAAGATTGTAGATATAAAATACATACTTTTTTCTAACCTTGATTTTTTAGCTTATTGTTTTATTGTGTGTGAATCTCATGAGTTCATGAATTTAGAAATGAGATGCAAAGCATTTCATCTCAAACTTTAATTCAATCAGTAGTGAACGAAGTTAAATGTAGACAATGCTCAATGGTAATGCAGGAAATAAGAGCCAATTTTTAGTTGCTCAGAGGTAAATTACCCAGTTGGTAGATTATTCAGGCCTTTAAATTCTTATATATTCTACTGCTGCTTTTTTTTTTTGCCATTTTAGTATTATCACCTACCCTAACAAGGAAACATGCAGTTTAAAGATGCAAATCAGTGTAACTTCACTATATATTATTACCTCTCATAAAATAACTAATAAAGGGTTGGGAGATCGTTCCCAAATTACAATTACCCATTCTACTAGAATAGATTGAAAACTTTATCTGTTTACCTTAAATAAGTCAGTTTATGCTAATCCATCAAGCACATACTCCAGCAACCTCAAAATCATAAATGAAAATTCAACCCAATAATTCCTAACATATAAAGATATACTGTAATGGCTGAAAACAAGTAATGGACTATTTTTAAAAAAGAGTAATTAGGGTTTAAGCTATTCAATAGAAGAAATAATGGTGGCCATACAGTCACAAAATTATATTTAATAATTTTTTAAAACACTCAAAATAGAATCTAAAGATTCAATTCCAAAGATAAGGTTTTAAGAGAAATGCTTCTTTACTGATTAGGACAAAATACATTCATTGAGATTTTATACTATGTGTTGGGAAAATGCAAAGACCAATTATATGTGGTTCTTATCTCAAGGTCTTAAAATTTAGTGATTCTTTATACATGTGCTGTATTTTATCAGACCTAAGATATCTTCAAATATAAGGTATTCTATTACTTTATGTACTATTAAGGAAAAAATGTTGCCAATTATAACTGAAATACACCATCAATTATATGATGTTTTCAAATTTTACAGATGTTTAAATAGGGAAAATAGGCTTCACAGAATCAATGAAATATAGTAATTGGCATATTTATTGATTTTTTTAATATGAAACTTTCTAATCCAACAAATCTGATTATTTCTGGCAGGGTTATAGCACTAAAAATGTTTTTTCAATGAATAAGCAAATATTTAAGTGTTACAAAGACTCTGTAAAATAATAGTATTAATGTAACCTCACTTTTCCCAAATATCATTTTTAATGTATCAGTATATTGTCATAGCAAAAATAGAAATTTGAAGTTTAAAACCCAAAATCTCACCACAAAGATAATTCCTTTTATTTTTCATGTTCTTGTCCAGTTATTATGCACAGCCTTCAAGTTTTCTTAATTTGAAACCAAGTTTTTAAAAATACTCATTGTAACTATACAAATGACTAAACAAAGGTATATGAATAAAAACAAGCTCAACAAGGCAAAGCATAGTTTAATGAAGACCTATAACAGAGTATCTAGAATGTTCCATCCTATCATCCCAATTATGAGACCTAATTTATTGTGACACTCAATGATTTACTCATTCATTCAAGAAATATTTATTGAGCACTAACCATATAACATATAGATGAATATACTTTCTCCTAAGAGTAAAGATCAATGAGATAGTTCTTGACCTTGAAAAGTTCATAGTCTACATCACTTAGTAATGTTACAGGGTCCAGATCATGTATCCATTGAGAATCCTCCTTTATACTCATTTTAATTTATAGAAATCATTCCCACTCAGCCGCTGGTGGGCACAGGGTGGGCAGACAGCATGCTGAGCCTCCTCATCTGGATCCTCCCTCTCTCTGATACTTTCTCCCAAGAGACTCTTTGATTGTTATATCAAGAATAGACTGTGTGAGGGACTTCTGACCAAGATGGGGGCATAGGTAGATACACTCTGCCTCCTCGTGCAACCAAAAAAAGGACAACAACAAATTTAAAAACAAAAAACAACCAGAACTGACAGAAAATCGAACTGCATGGAAGTCCGACAACCAAGGAGTTAAAGAAGAAACATTCATTCAGACTGGTAGGAGGGGTAGAGACTGGCAGCAGGGTGGAGAAGACTCGCAACAAGGCAGCAGCTGGGGGACCAGAGTGGGCAAAGCACCAGCTGGAGGACCCAGCAAGGCGGTGGACTGCAGACTGGGCAGTCCCACATTCCCATGTGATAAACCAGAAGAACTACTGGGGAGCAAGACATACTGCGTAACCCAGGGTCCCAGCCCGGCGAAATAAAGCCTCAAACCTCTGACTGAAAACAGCTGTGGGGATTGAGGTGGCAGTGGGAGAGACTCCCAGCATCACAGGGGAGTTCGTTGGAGAGGCCCACAGGGTCCTAGAACATATACAAACCCACCCTCCCAGGAATCAGCACCAGAAGGACCCAATTTGCTTGTGGGTAGTGGGGGAAGTGACTGAAAACCGGATGAGAGCCAGGCAAGTGGCACTGTTCTCTCTCAGATCCCTCACAAGCATCACAAGGCAGCAACATGGGTTGCCCTGCTCTGGTGAACACCTAAGACTCCACCCCTTACTATGTAACAGGCCTGCTGAGACAAAAAAAATGGCCCACATGAAAGAAGAGATCGAAGATCCAGAAAAAACACAACGAAGCAAAGAAGAGGTATCCCACCTATCACATGCATAGTTCAAAATACTGGTAATCAGGATACTCACAGAATTGATTGAGTATGTTCGCAAATTAGATGAAAAAATGAAGGCTGTGCTAAGTGAAATAAGGGAAAATATACAGGGAACCAACAGTAATGGGAAGGAAACCAGGACTCAAATCAATGGTGTGGACCAGAAGGAAGAAAGAAACATTCAATGAGAACAGAATGAAGAAACAAATCAAAAAAATGAAGAGAGGCATAGGAACCTCCAGGACATCTTTAAACATTCCAACACCCAAATAATAGGGGTGCCAGAAGGAGAAGAGGAAGAGCAAGAAATTGAAAACTTATTTGAACAAATAATGAAGGAGAATTTCCCTAATCTGGCTAAGGAAAGAGACTTCCAGGAAGTCCAGGAAGCTCAAAGACTCCCAAAGAAGTTGGACCCAAGGAGGAACACACTGAGGCACATCATAATTACATTAGCCAAGATGAAAGATAAGGAGAGAATCTTAAAAGCAGCAAAGGATAAGGGGACAGTCACCTACAAAGGAGTTCCCATAAGACTGTCAGCTGATTTCTCAAAAGAAACCTTGCGGGAAAGAAGGGCCTGGAAAGAAGTATTCCAAGTCATGAAAGGCAAGGGCCTACATCCAAGATTATCCAGCAAAGCTATCATTTAGAATGGAAGGGCAGATAAAGTGCTTCCCAGATAAGGTCAAGTTCAAGGAGCTCATCATCACCAAGCCCTTATATTGCATGAAATGTTAAAGGGACTTATCTAAGAAAAAGAAGATCAAAAACATGTATAGTAAAATGACAGCAAACTCACAATTATTAACAACCACACCTAAAACAAAAATAAAAGCAAACTAAGCAAACAATAGAACAGGAACAGAATCACAGAAATGGAGATCACAGGGAGGGTTATCAATGGGGGAGTAGGTAGGAAGAGAGGGGGAACAGGTACAGAAAATAAGTAGCATAAATGGTAGGTACAAAATAGACAGGGGGAGGTTAAGAATAGTATAGGAAATGTAGAAGCCAATGAACTTATATATATGACCTAAGGACATGAACTAAAGGGGGGTAATGGGGTGGGAGGGGGTACGCAGGGTGGAAGGGAATAAAGGGGGGAAAATGGGACAACTGTAATAGCATAATCAATAAAATGTTTTTTAGAAAATTTTTAGGAACATTCTCAAAGATAGACCACATGATAGGACACAAAACTAGCCTCAACAAATTCAAGAAAATTGAAATTATAACAAGCATTTTCTCTAACCAGAAGGGACTGAAACTAGAAACCAACCTCAAGGGGAAAAACCCAAAATCCTCAAAATCATGGAGATTGAATAGCATGCTATTAAACAATGAGTGGGTCAAGAATGAAATTAGGGAGGAAATCAAAAAGTTTCTGGAAACAAATGAAAATGAACTCACAATGACCCAAAACTTATGGGACACAGCAAAGGCAGTCCTCAGAGGGAAGTTCATTGCGATACAGGCCAACCTTAAGATAGAAACATCTCAAACAAACAACTTAACCCTACGCCTACAAGAACTTGAGAAACAGCAACAAAGACAGCCTAGAGCAAGTAGAAGGAAGGAAATAACCAAGATCAGAGCAGAATTAAATGACATAGAGACTAAAAGCAAATTCTAAGGACCAGTGAATCCAAGAGCTGATTCTTTGAAAAGATAAACAAAATTGATAAGCCTTTAAGCAGGCTCATCAAGAAAAAAAGAGAGAGGACCCAAATAAACACAATCAGAAACGAAAGAGGAGAGATTACAACTGACACCACAGAAATACAAAGGATTGTAAGAAATTACTATGAAGAACTGTATGCCAAGAAATTTGAAAACCTAGGTGAAATGGACAAGTTTCTAGAAAAATATAGTCTCCCAAAACTCAGTGAAGAAGAAGCAGAAAACCTGAACAGACCAATAACAGCAGATGAAATAGAAGCAGTAATCAAAAAACTCCCGACACACAGAAGCCCATGATCAGATGGTTTCACAGGAGAATTTTACAAAGCATTTAAGGAAGAGCTAACCCCTATCCTTCACAAAGTTTTTGAAAAAATCCAAAATGATGGAAGACTCCCAAACTCTTTTTATGAAGCCAACATCATTCTAATCCCCAAACCAGATAAAGACATAACAAAGAAAGAAAACTTCAGGCCCATATTGCTGATGAACATAGACGCTAAAATTCTCAACAATATATTGGCAAACTGTATCCAACAATACATTAAAAAGATCATACACCATGACCAAGTCGGATTCATCCCAGGGATGCAAGGATGGTTCAACATTCGCAAATCAGTAAATGTAATACATCACATAAACAAAAGCAAAGACAAAAATCACATGATCATATCAACAGATACAGAAAAAGCATTTGATAAGGTACAGCACCAATTTATGATAAAAACACTCAGCAAAGTGGGAAGAGAGGGAGCATTCCTCAACATAATAAAGGCCATATATGAGAGACCTACAGCCAACATCATACTCAATGGACAAAAACTAAAATCTTTTTCACTAAGATCAGGAACAAGACAAGGTTGTCCACTCTCACCACTTCTATTCAATATAGTATTAGAAGTCTTAGCCACAGTGATTAGACAAGAAAAGGAAATAAAAGGCATCGAAATCAGAAAAGAGAAAACAAAACTATCATTGTTGCAGATGACATGATAGTGTACATAGAAAATCCTATAGACTCGGCCAAAAAGGTGCTCGACCTAATAAATGAATTTGGCCAAACAGCTGGATACAAAATCAATATCCAGAAATCAAAGGCATTTTTGTATACCAACAATGAAACAGCAGAAGCAGAAGTCAAGAAAAAAATCCCATTCGATATAGCAAAAAGAAAAATAAAATACCTAGGAATAAACCTAACCAAGGAGGTAAAAGACCTGTATGCAGAAAACTACACAACACTGAAGAAAGAAATCAAGGAAGGCACAAACAAATGGAAACATATACCGTGTTCATGGATTGGTAGAATTAACATCATCAAAATGTCCATACTACCCAAAGCAATTTACAGATTCAATGCAATACCTATTAAAGTACCAATGGCATATTTCATAGACATAAAACAGGCACTTCAAAAATTTATATGGAACCATAAATGACCTCAAATAGCTGCAGCAATATTGAGAAAGAAGAACAAAGTAGGAGGGATCACAATACCTGACACCAAACTGTATTACAAGGCCACTGTAATCAAAACATCCTGGTACTGGCACAAAAACAGGCACATGGACCAGTGGAATAGAATAGAGAGCCCAGAAATAAACCCAATTCTCTACGGTCAATTAATATTCAACAAAGGAGGCAGCAACATAAAATGGAGTAAAAGTAGCCTCTTCAACAAGTGGTGTTGGGAGAACTGGACAGCTACGTGCAAAAAAATGAAACTTGAACACCAACTTACACAATACACAAAAATAAATTCAAGGTGGATAAAAGATTTAAATATAAGCCGTGACACCATTAAAGTCCTAGAGGAGAACATAGGCAGGAAAATCTCAGATATTTCACGCAGCAACATTTTTACTGATATGTTCCCTAAAGCAAGGGACATAAAAGAATAAACAAATGGGATCTCATCAAAATAAAAAGCTTCTGCACAGCTAAAGAAAACAGTATTAAAATAAAAAGAGAACCAAACGTATGGAAAAACATATTTGCCAATGATACCTCAGACAAGGGTTTCATCTCCAAAATATATAAAGAACTTACATGACTCCACTCTAAGATCAGCAACCCAATTAAAAATGGGGAAAAGACTTAAACAGACACTTCTCCACGGAGGACATACAGAGGATCCAGAGACACATGAAAAGATGCTCAATATCGCTAGCTATCAGAGAGATGCAAATTAAAACCACAATGAGATATCACTTCACACCAGTCAGAATGGCTATCATAAACAAAGCAACAAACAACAAGTGTTGGAGAGGTTGTGGAAAAAAGGGGACCCTAGTGCACTGTTGGTGGGATTGCAGACTGGTACAACCACTATGGAAAGCAGTATGGAAATTTCTAAGAAAACTAAAAATGGATCTACCTTTTGACCCAGCAATTCTACTGCTAGGATTATATCCTAGGAACCCTGAAACACCAATCCAAAAGAACCTATGCACCCCAATGTTCATAGCTGCACAATTTACAATAGCCAAGTGTTGGAAGCAACCTAGGTGCCCATCAGTAAACGAATGGATCAAGAAACTATGGTACATTTACACAATGGAATTCTATGCAGCAGAAAGAAAGAAGGAACTCCTACCCTTTGCAACAGCATGGATGGAACTGGAGAACATTATGCCAAGCGAAATAAGCCAGGAGGTCAAAGACAAATACCATATGATCTCACCTTTAACAGGAACCTAATCAACAAAATGAACAAACAAGCATAATATAATCAAAGACACTGAAATTGAGAACAGGCTGACAGTCACCAGAGGGGAGAGGGGAGGGAATTCCAGGGGAAAGGGGGAAAGGTTTAGACAACAAGTATAAAAGACACATAGTCAAAAACTAGGGGGGGTGGAAATGGGAGGGAGGTGGGGAGGGCTGGGGTGGTGGGCTGCAATGGGAGTAGAAGACAGAAAACTGTATAAGAACAACAATTAAAATTTTTAAAAAAAGAAAAACAAAACAAAATAAATAAATAAAACTAACCAGAAAAATAACCTTGATCACTTTCTACACACATTTTGATGAATCACTATATTGAAGGACACACCAGAAAAGTTAATGAATATTCTGTTAAGACCCTCCTTTGAGACCTCCCCTAGTATTTCCAGACAGCAGCCAGAGAAAGATAAAGCCTCAAGACAAAGAATTCACAGTGCATTCTCCCTCTCAGGAGCATGCCCACATCTTTCTCTCCCCCACTGCTTCCCCTATAGGCACGGATCTTCTAAACTCTAAGGGTCCCTCGAGACTTGTCACTAGGGGAGAAGTAGGCAGGAGCAGTTCCTCCTGGGCTTATCCCTGAACCTGTCTCCAGGGCCCCCTTCTCTCTGACTTTTTCTCTCCTGTTGTCTCTTCTTTCTTAAGCCTTTCCTTCTTTTCACTGTCCCCAGCTTTAACAGACATACTCTCAAAATCACCTGGATTCATGTTGCGAAATCTTTGCTACCTGAAGTCAAGAACCAACCCACATACCACCGGTGGGCCTGAGGCAGACCCACTCTGGACCCAGATGCTGGCCTGTAATAACCCCTCTGCTTGGGCCTCAGCTTCTTCATTTGTTGCTGAACAGCAAGTGGGGTCCTGCTGAATTTTCTCCCCTCTAGGCAAAATTCTGGAAGCAGAGGTTTGGTGAAAAAGGAAAGGGGTCTACACAATTTTGGAATAACAGCTTTCCACATGCACTAGTCACTTAAGCATATCAACTAAGGCTCAAATCTTTAACTCTTGAGTTCGCCTATCATTCCCCTTGCTAGTTTTTAATTACCTTATTTGTATAAGATTAGTTTACAGACTAAAACAACATAAGACACAAAAGCTACACAGTTTTGGAAGAATGGCAGGCTTCTGCCTCAGAGCCCATCTCCTCAAAAAAAAAATTTTTTTTAAAGAAATCATTCCCTTTAAACACCTTCCCTTTGAATGTAGAGAAAGCACTCTCATTCTTATCAACTGAGGACTAAAAGAACAGCCAAAGCTTCAAAAATATTTGTATAAAATAAAATATTTTCACAAGTAATTCCTATGTCCATTACCTAAGTGTGTATTTAACAGCTCTTATTCATGTGAATTTAATTCAATTAAGTCAAAGGTGCTACAAATTCAAATATAATCTTCGAGGACATATTAAAAAGTATCACCCATCAATGTGAACATAAACCCCCTGTATTCAATATTTTCATATCCATAAAGCACTAGAAAAATAAAAACAGAACATTATTATTGACAATACAAAAAAATTCCTGTGGTTAACTAACTTCCCACCTAATCCACAAGTATTTTCTCATACATGATGCAGCTAAAATAGTATATATTTTTATAATAAAGTTGAAAAATGCTTCTACAATACCAGAAACCAAAAATGAAAAATAAAGTTTTCACATAAATAGATTTTTACTTATCTTGTATGTTAGAAGTACGTGAAGAAAATTAGAGAAGTATGTAGAGACTTTTAATAGAAATTAAAGGGAATTTCAAAGCATTTACAGAAGTCATAGACATTGCCACTGATTCTTTCATTAGATCTACTTGAACATTAAAATTTTTCCCCTTAAAAAAGGAATGCACACACACACATACACAAACAATTCTAAAATCTGAATGCTTAAAATCCTTTTTCAGCTCACAAAAAGAATGGAGGAGAGAAGATTTCATAGTTTCCACTGTCATTTGCGAAGGTAAAACCTTTGGTAAATTCTCCAGATCACAAATAGAAAGCTAAACTACACATCAAGTTTACAAGCATTAGAATACCAAAAAATCCCTGTGACTTCTATTGGGGGACTCTCCATTATCCTGAGCTCAAGTTTCCATGAAAGAGCTACTACTAGAGAAGCATCCCTGGCCTCTCCCTTTCCCCACTGATCTAGTAAATGAGTTTGAGAGAATGAATTGGACATGCTCAGTTCATACTCTTCTGGTTTTTTTCTGAGGATTTTTCTGTTCAGAGACAGAACATTCTGCTTTGCTTTTGTTTTTGAGGTAAGCCTACATTTGAGTGGGAGGTTTGCAGTCCAGTTGCACCAGTGATTCAGGGAACAAGTCTACCTAACTCAGGGTGATGTATTAAGAAACCCACTGAGGTTGTATCCAATGCCACATCCTCTAATACAGTGTTTTGCCAGTTATTACTTTATCAAGTTCATATGTTCATATCCATCTGTGTGATTTCTGCATCTAATAATAGTTAAGAAAAAGTTTTATTTTATATGGAAACAAAAAATATCTTTTAAATAGGTATTTTTATTTCCTCTATAACAAATATATATCTTTTTTTACATTATGGAGAATTTAAATATTTATAAAAGTGGAAACAATATAACAAAAATCCTCAGGTACTCATCACCTGTCTTCAACACTGATCAATTTAATGGCCAGCATTGTTTGGTACGTATGACACCCAATCCCCACTCCACACATTATTTTGAAGCAAATCCCAATTTCACTTCATCAGTAACTACTTCAGTATGTATCTCTTAGGACTCTTTTACATCACAACTAAAGTTAACAACATTTAATTCCTTAATGACATCACATAGCCAGTCAATGGTCAAATCTCCCTGACTGTCTCACAGTTTTTTAAGATAATTAGAAGCAGGATCTAAATAAGGTTCAGACATTACAATTGGTTGGCATATCTTTAATGTCTCTTTGACTAATTCCTTTTTCCTATTTTTTCCTTGCAATTAAGAATTTGGGTTTTCTTTAAAGATTTTATTTATTTATTTTTAGAAAGAGAGGAAGGGAAGGAAAAAGAGAGGGAGAGAAACATCAATGTGTGGTCACCTCTCTTGCACCCCCACTGGGGACCTGGCCCACAACCCAGGCATGTGCCCTGACTGGGAATCGAACCAGTGACCCTTTGGTTCGCAGGCCAGCACTCAATCCACTGAGTTACATCAGTCAGGGCAAGAGTTTGTTTTATAGAATTCTCTTGCTCTCTATCTTCCAGTGTTGCCATTTAACATGTACTTTTGTCCCCTGTATTTCTGGCAAATTAAGAGAATTAATCAGATTAAAATTTACTTTTTGGTAAGGCCACTTCTTGAGGCCACTTCGTATACTCCACCATGAAATATAATTTCTGGCAATCATGTGTGTGTGTGTGTGTGTGTGTGTAATGTTAATAGCCATTGCCTAATTTGTTACTCTATTGCAAAATTAGGGTATTCCAATTCTATGATTCTTCCTAGTTTGAATTTTTCTATAAAGAGAAATTTCCTTCCATCAATTATTACAGATCCTAAGATATAGTTTGTATAGGAAAGGCAGTATAGTTCTTAATTTGCAGATACTTCTTTGAGAGAGGACAAGTTGCCCAGATGTGAGGGATGAAGTTTTTTGCCTCCAGCTGTTGACTTCAGGGTACACTTCCACTTTCAAGCCAAGATCATTACTATCTCAGTTGGCACTCCAGGTATTGGGATTAAGCAAGATGGTGGAAGCCACAGCACATTCTTAGATGATCCTCAGCCAATGACTAAGCAAGGCAGGACAAAAAGTATGTTATTTCCCTCCCATGCAGGACTCCTCTAAAGGGCATTTCTTTCCTCTAGAGCTTCCAATTACATTTTCAGAGACTTGGTCAGATGTGCATCATAGTCTAAGACAACTGCCCTTGTCCAATCCTGCTTCCTCCCTTTTCCTTCCACTGGCGCTTTCTCTGTAATAAACTTTGCTGCATGCATAACTATACTTTATTTTCTGCTTTTTATTGAATCCAGACATTAGGAGGATCTTAACCATCTTGACTATCAATTTTTCTCTGAATGTTCATGAGGAAGTTATTCTTAGCTTAAGAATTTTTTTTAGATATGTAACATATTATTTGTTTAGTGAACTATCAAACCATACTGAGTCCATTTAGTTTCTTGTGAATATATATACAGCTTCACCAGCCATTCCAGGAGCGTATTATGCTCCGCAGTCTGGCATTTCATGGGTCACCTAAATTCTTTTCCAGTCATGATCACCATCCTACATAACCTTGTCTGTTTCCTGGAGTAGCAAGGAATGGTCAAATGAGCAACAGAGAAAACTCTTCTTAAAATGTGTTATAAACTCGGTTTAGTTTAATGTGTCAAATGCTAGAGTATTACATGCAATTTTAGCACAGTTCACTTTTTGGAAGACTCTTGCTGAGTCTTAGCCTTCTCTAGTGATCTCCTAATCAATATGACCCTCACTTCATGTTCAAAAAAAATACTGAAGAAAAGAAAAGGCAGCTGTCTGTTAGGTTATACAGGATTTATTTGGTATCTTCAAAAACCAATCTGAGAAAATTTTCCACTCACTGATTTTAGCTGAGCTACCGAGAAAACAAGAAAATCCTTCTGCAAAATTCTCAATAAACTGATATTATCTAAAGACCTGAAGCGTGAAACCTGGATTACAATAGCTGACCAAAAAACTAGAATGTAATGTCTATAAAAACTAAATAAAAACATACAAATTATAACAATATAATATTTATTTAAGGTATTTTGGTAATTTGGCAATGCATAAATAATGTACATATGCAATATTAAAGATAATTCTGAACTAAACTGTTAAAATAAGAATGAAAATTTTGAGCTTTTAATTCCATTTGTAATAAACATTTATTTATGCAGTTTATAGATTTTTTATGTCTTTCTTATCCATTAAGACTAATTTTTTAGTTCACTACAGAATTATTTTTTTAAACAAAACAGATTGAAAGTTCTAAAGGTCTGCGTGTGATTGAAAATCTTACTTATATAGAAATTTTGACACAGTAATGACTTGAGTACAAAGAATTAAATGTAATTTGTGCAGTAATACCTTAACTTTACTGCAAAAGCCAAAAAGTAGGCTTTTTCATTTATTCTAGATATTTAGATTCACTGTGTTAGATAGAGAACATGGCCACAAATTGTTCTCCCTCCCTATGTCGTTATTTGCAAAAAGTCCTACTTGCTTTTCCCATCAAGAGGTACAGTTTATTTTTCCACTTATTAAATTTGTTCCAGCTCCTGACTTGCTTTAGACAATGAAACAGTACCAAACATGATACAGAGACTTGCAAAGTTTTACACTGGGGTTTGCCCTGTTGCTGGTACTAGAACTGCATGATCACAAAGTGAACAAGCACTTGAGCAACCACATGGAGAGAGACCCCAGTCATCCCAGTGGAGACCACTATGAATCAGTCAGCTCCAACCAATCTACCTGTTGACCACAGATGCATAAGTGAACCTAACGAGGAACAAGCTGACCCTGGTACAGATGAAAAAAACCTACCCAGCTGAGCCTAATCAAAATTGCCATACTGAAAAATAGTGAGCTAAATTAAATATATAGTGGTTGTTTTAAACAACCAAGTTCGGGGTGATATTTGTCAGAGCAATTAATAACTGGTAGAATCTACTGGTAGAGCAACTGATAGCCATCTACAGCTTTTTACTGTTTACAGAACTTGTACTGTATCACTGAATAAGTGACATATACATAAGCACCACTGTGGGGAAAGTGTAATCAAATACCAGCATTCGGGCAATGATCTTTATTCTACAAGATCACCTTTCTTGGAGAGTGCTCTTCTAACTAGGTAATAAGACTAGCAAAGAGGACATTTGAGAGGGAATGAACATGAAATCTTAACAGTTGATCTACATAAAAATTCAAAGACCACACTCTGAAAGTATACTGTATATTTTTTACTTAACTTTTAGACAAAATGATTTGAGGGTTCCTTAAGGTCCAGACATTAGTGATTTTGGTCTAACAAATTATTTGGGATTCTTTTTTTACCAACCTAGAAATTTACTATGGTAAAATATGATGCAAGAAAACTTTATCCAAAATCCTATCCTCCCATAACTGTTTAGTTTCGAAGACCTGACTAAATAAATATAGTATCTCATAGGACCTACCAACAATGAGCATTACCAAAAAGGCTGAAGATTATTATACTTTGGTTAACAATCTATAATTTGGCTTATATCACAACAGAATGTTGATAGGCTAGCAATATATATGAGGTGACTCTTTTCAAACAAAAGATGAGGACCATTTTGTTGTACAATAATTTGGCTGGATTTTGTCCCTAGTTTCTAGGAGGAAGTGGGGCTCCTCAGACCTCACCTGAATTTATGCTAACAAGATGACTCAGGGATACCTGGCTGGTGTGGCTCAGTGGATTGAGTACTGGCCTGCAAACCAAAGGGTTGCCAGTTTGATTCCCAGTCAGGGCACATGCCTGGGTTGCAGGCCAGGTCCCTGCATGGAGCACACCAGAGGCAACCACACATTAATGTTTCTCTCCCTCTCTCTCCTTTCCTTCCCCTCTCTCAAAAATTAAATTAAAATCTTTAAAAAAAAAAGATGACTTAGGGTGGGTCTCTAGACAGTTTAAAGATGGGGGCTGACCATCTAGGAAATATGAACCATGTAATCAGGAGATTGGAGCTTTGAACTATGTATATCAGCCTGATCTCCAAAATGGGGAAGGGAGGGAAGCTAAAAATTGAGTTTAACCACATGGTGAATGATTTAATCATTCCTATGTATGAAACCCCAATAAAACACTTCCAGTCAAGATGGAGGCATAGGTAGACATGCTTCACATCCTTGCTCAACCATAAGAAGGATCATAAGAAGGTTAGTTTTGAGGAACTAACCTCAAAACAAAAAACACCCAGAACTGCCAGAAAATCGAACTGTATAGAAATCCAACAACTAAGGATTTAAAGAAGCCACATTCATCTAGACCAATAGGAGGGGTAGAAACGGGGAGCCAGGGCAGAGAGGACATGGTGTGGCAGCAGTGAGGGGGCAGCAGCAGAGGCTGGCAGAATGGGCTGTCCCACATTCGCGTGTGGTGGATAAAAATCAGGAGGGACACCTGGGAAGCAAGCAATCCCAGTCCCAGGCGAGACCACACAGCCCAGGGTCCCAGTGCTAGGGAAATAAAGCCTCACAACTTCTGGCTGTAAAATCCAGTGTGGGCTGGGGTGGTGGAAGAAACTGCCAGTCTCTCAGGAGAGTCCATTTAAAGGGCCTGCATAGCCCATATGCAAACCCACCTACTCTGGGAACCACCACCAGGGCAATAGCTAGAAGGGTGTAGGTAGCATACAGGAAGTAGGTGAAGTGACTGAAAACCAGGTGAGTGCTGAGAATGCCTCCAGCAGACAGGCAGTGGCATTGTCCCCTATCTGATTACTCCCCAACATACAGAGCCACAAAGTGGTGAAAAAGGTTGCCTCACTCTGGCAATTATCTAAGGCTCCACTCCACACAATTTACAGGTACTTTTTACAGGGAGTCAAAGCAGCTCTACTTAATACACAGAAACAAACACAGGGAGGCTGCCAAATTGAGGAGACAAAGAAATATGGCTCAAATGAGCAAACAGAACAAAACCCCAGAAAAAAGAACTAAACAAAATGTAGACAGCCAATCTATCAGATGCAGAGTTCAAAATACTGGTGATAAGGATGCTCAGAGAACCCAATGAGTACGGCAAAAGCATAAGGGAAGAAATGAAGGCAATACTAAATGAAATAAAGAAAAACCCACAAAGAACCAATAGTGAAGGGACGGAAGCCAGGGTTCAAATCAACAATTTGGAACATAAGGAAGAAATAAACAATCAACCAGAACAGAATGAAGAAACAAGAATTCAAATAATGAGGAGAGAATAAGAAGGCTCTGGGACATCTCCAAATGTGCCAACATCCAATCATTGGGATAACAGAAGGAGAAGAGAAAGAGCAGGAAACTGGAAAGTTATTTGAAAAAATAATGAAAGAAAATTTCCCTAATTTGGTGAAGGAAATAGACATGCAAGTCCAGGAAGCACAGGAGTCCCAAACAAGTTGGATCCAAAGAGGACCACACCAAGACACATCATAATTAAAATGCCAAAGATTAAAGATAAAGAGAGAATCTTAAAAGCACCAAGGGAAAAAAGAGAGAGTTATCTATAAAGGAGTTCCCATAAGAGTATCGGCTGATTTCTCAAAAGAAACTTTGCAGGCTAGAAGGGACTGGCAAGAAGTATTCAGAGTGATGAAACAAGGACCTACAAACTAGATTACTCTATCCAGCAAAGTTATCATTTAGAATGGAAGGACAGACAAAGAGCTTCCCAGACAAGGTAAAGATAAAAGAGTTCATCAAAACTAAGTCCTTATTATATGAAATGTTAAAAGAACTTACCTAAGAAGATCAAAACTATGAACATTAAAATGACAACAAACTCTCAACTATCAACAACTGATTCTAAAAAAAATAAAAACAAAAACAAACTAAGTAAACAACCAGAACAGGATCAGAATCATAAACACAGAGATCATTTGGAGGGTTAACATTTGGGAGGGGAAAGGGGGAGAATGGGAGAAATGGTACAGGGAATAAGAAGCATATTGCTAAGTACAAAATAGACAGGGGTTGTTTAGAATAATATAGGAAATGAGGAAGTGTAAGAAATTACATGTATGACCCATGGACATGAACTAAGGGGCAGGGTTTGCTAGAGGGAGTGGGGTTATCAAGTGGAGTTGGGCAAAGAGGGAAAACTTGGGACAACTCTAATAGAATAACTAATAAAATATACTTAAAAAACCAAGAAAGTAAGGATTTAAAGAAATTTTTTAAAATAAAAATTAAAAAGGGAAGTTTTTAAAAAAAGAACCCCACCCCAAAACTCCAGAAACTCAAAGTCTGAGTGAGCTTTCTCACTGATGATACACACTGATGTCCTGAAGGGTGATGGATCCCGAGGACACAGAATTTACATTTGGGACTCTCCCAGACCCTCCCTATGGGCCTCTTTTTTTGGCTGGTCCTAACTGAATCCTTTATAATAAAACTATAATCCTAAGTATAGTGCTTTCCTGAGTTCTGTCAGTCATTCTAGCTAATTATCAAACCTAAGAGGACGTGAGAATGTGTAGCCAGTTGCTCATAAGTGTGGGTGGCCTGGAAACCCTGGAGACTGCAGCTGGTGACTGAAGCGAGGAGAGCATTGTGCAGCATTGTGCTTTTATCTGTAAAATCTGACCTTACTCCAGGTAGTGTCAGAATTGCACTGCACATGGGAAAAGCAACTAAATACAAAGACATAAGAAGAGCAGAGAGAAGACTGGTTAACAGACAACAGAAGTGACAGAATTAGGAATAGTAACAGTAGCAGTCACCCATAGACTCAAAAATGAAAAGAAAAAAATAAACAGTATTAAAGGCAAAAAAGACAAGTGGAAGAATTGATAGGGAAAACTGAAGTGGAGTTAGGGAGCTAAGATGGCCAGCAATATGTACACTTAATAGTCTGGGGACTTGTTAATTCATTTAACAATTATCTATTAATTACCTGCTACATATAAGGCACTGTGCCCCATACTAAGGATATGTGGTGAACAAGAAAAACATGGCCCCCACTCTCATGAAGTTTACATTTTAGAGGGGAAGATAAATACTAAATAGTTACACAATTAACTGTTATTGTGATACATGGTCCAAAGGATAAGCATATGATTGAATAAGGGTTTAATAAACAGACATACAGATCAGTAACAAGCTAAATCTATACTCCTAAGATATACAAACCTTCATCTCTATTTGCAAATATACTCAACACAATATTACACATTATCAAAGTAGTACACAATAATATAAATTTTATTTTTTGAATTTTTCAATTTATTTTTAATTATTCTTGACATACAATTTTATATTAGTTTTAGGTGTATAATACAGTGACACTTATATATCCTACAAAGTGACCACAATAACTGTAATAACCATCTGTCATCATAGTTATTATAATATTACTGATTCTGTTCCCTTTGCTGAGTACTATTTAGCAAAGGGAACAGAATCAATAAAGGGACTTTATTTTAAAGGGACTGCATCAGTAAGAAAAAATTCAGATTAAATACTTACTTCATCTTCCATTAAAAATAGCACATTCCCTTAGGTTAACTGGTATTAAAACATTCCCATATCTGTTTGTCAAACTTAGGTTCACCTTAACATACAGTTATAATCCCACTCAAATTTTAAAGTCATACACTTCCACTAACCTAAAAAAAAATATTTCTGATCCATAAAAAAAAACAAACCCTGAAACAAAAATAAGCATCAAATCACCAGACATGACACCTGACTTCTGAGCAAAAAAAACTTCAGTTACATACTTCATCAAGATTCAGATGTTGATTTCTACTAAGTGTTGCTAATGATCAGTTTTTAATTTTTAAAAGAGATGGATTAATCTAAAGCTGTTTTTAATATAAAATTCCTAAAAACTTTACACAAGTCAATTGGACAACTGGAGTTTCTTACCTGTAGTCATCTAACTGTACCAGAAATCGTACAATGTCATGATGAGTTTTCAGTACAAGCAGTTCCGTGTAGGGGTTCTGGGTTTGTTCTTCACCTATTGTCTGTAAAGGAGATTTCTTGTATTGGGAGGGGGAGGAAGCCAAAACAAAAGAGAAAGAAATAAAGTGATTTATTATAAAAGGCATATTAGAATAAAACTGCATGGTATACATCAAAGAATACAAAACTTAAAAAGCTGTATCATGTTCTAATACTACATACAGGGCAGGGCAAAAGTAGGTTTACAGTTGTGAGTACACTAAACAATTCTTATAGTATTACTTATTATTGTATTATATTCTATATAAAAAAACTGTACACCTACTTTTGCCCCACCCTGTATTGTTTCCCCTAACATCAACTGACTGCCAATTTAACACAAAACATTTTTCTTACCACAAATCCACAACATAAATTTTAGTATTTTCAAATCACATTAAATTTACAAAAAAAGTGAATTTTATTTTGTGGAAATTAATGGGCCAATCCAACTCAATATTTTCAAGTCGGTGTTTCTCAATTGGAACTTGGCAGAAACAAAACTGCAGGTCAAAGGGATAAAACAGAAAATAGACTAAAGTAGTGCCTAACCCCTTGTCGGCACTCACTGTATGTTTGCTGAATGAATTAGGAGGGAATGAAATCATTAAGATTTCAATGAATACAACTGTGAAAAATAATACTGATAAAGATAATTGCTAACATTTAGAGTATTAGGTGGCAGCCCATATGTAAAATACTGTGCAACGCAAACATGGCATATAACTCAATAACTCTGTAAGGTTAAGTCTTATTGACCCCATTTCTATAGTAAAACCCAGTACTAGTTCATAAAACCACTGTTCTTAACCTCTAAACTGCAGTTTTTCAAACTTGACACTCTTGGCATTTGGACCAGGTAATTCTTTGTTGTTCAGGGCTGTCCTGTGCACCACGGTGTTCAGCAGCATCCATGGTTTCTACACATTACATGCCAATAGGAATTCACCCCCACCCCAAACTGTGACAAATCGACAATGTTTCCAGACAGACATTGCCAAATATCCCCTAAGGGGTAAAATTATCCCAGTAGAGAAACACTGCTGGAACTAGAAGCCTAGATTCAAAGTTCTTGCATAAATCAAGGCAAATCATTGCTTCTGATAATGAACAAATTCACAGCAGCTATGAAACTGAAATATTGTACTTTATGCACGTTAAGTTGTACATTTCTTCATGTAAATATTTTCCAAAAAATTCACCCCAAATCAGTAATTTTTTATTAATCCCATGTCCCTTCTAGCAATGAAAATCAAAAGTGAGAAATCTGAAAACTATATACTACTTTCCCCAAATAAAAGTATGTCAGATATGGCAAAACTAGTCAATAAAAGTCCAATAATGAGGGTTGTACAGAACTGTCATATATATACCCTATATGGACTACTCAACTTGCCACAATTCTTCCATAATCTTTAGGATTTCAGTCTCTCTAAAATACACCTAACTTTAAATAAGAAACACTTTTTTAAAAAATAGAGACTAAGCCTCAATTGCAAAGATGTGAGGAAGACTGAGATGTTTTCTATTTTTAAGAGTCAAAACAAGTATTTTTTATGAGAATAGGGAATTCAAGACAAATTGTATTCGTGGGTGGCATATGAATTAAATTCCAGACCTCAGTACTTTTAAGGTTGCAAAACTACTTTACGCAACATTTCATATATAAATCTCATAAAAGTCTATTCAATCATTCACGCCCATGAAGCAAATGTGACTAAGGAATCAAAACTAGCAATTAGATCATCTTCTTGACTTTGAAGGAATATATTAATTTTTAAATAATTATATATTTTTTGGTTCTTGGGTAAAAAAATCAAATCAACTTTATATGCCCTGAGTAAGTAAGCATCAGATGCTTTGGGGAAGTGATACCAATTCAAATAAACCAAAAGTGTAACGTTGCAGTCACCACTTGATTCTATTGTAGTCAGTCAGATACTTTTTAAAAAGTGAAATGAGACTTGTTTAACTAGGGAGAAGACTAGCTGAGTGCGTCCTTGAGCGCGCTTTTGAACCCTATCAGCTTAATTTTCCTCATTTTTTGGAACAGAGCTACTGCATTTAACTCACAGGGTCTTAGGAGAATCGAGTACAAACTAGCAGCAGAAAGAGTGCCCCCCTCCTCACCCGAAGCAACACACAGGCCCCGCCTCCAACGCGGTCTCCATTGTCTAGCCTCAAGTTCCCAGCTCAGACAGAAGCCTCTGCGTGGGCAGGCAGGCTCCACCCAGGGGTTTACCTCTGCCAGTCCCTGAGGTTCTCGGCTTCCCCCGATCAGCCATCGCAACATCCGGGTAAGATGGTGTCTGCCCGGCCCAAGTCAGTCCGAACTCTACGCCGGCCTCAGCCTCCTCCTACCTCTCAAGAAGCAGAGCAGTAGAGCTGCAAATACCTGCCGCTCCAGATTTGCCCACGGAAGAAGCAATGCAGACCAGAACCCACAAAAGCGTTAAGATATTTGTCTGCAAAGCACTGCCGTACCCAGCCACGGAGGATTGGTTTGAGGTAGCCACCAGGGGAGCAGCAACTGGGGGCAGGGAGGCTTCAGAGGCACCGCAGCTCCAAGTGAGCAGGCGCAGGGCGTAGCCCACTTTGCTGCTGAACTTAGGAAGCTTGAGCGGCCCCTGCTGGAAGTGTGTGGCGCAGCACCTGAGCCCGGCGAGCAAGCGCCTGACAATCAACAGTCCCCTCGCTTCTTTCTCTTAGCTGAGGGACCAGGAAACCAGGTTTCAAGAGCTGGCTGGAGAAGGTGACATTTGTATCCAGACCAATCCAATGGCATGTGTGTATATCAGAATTAACCTGGCCATCATTTTTTGTATGGTGTAGTGCCGATACTGTGCTAAGGCTTTACATAAATCCTCATAGTAATCCTACAGTTCCTGTTTTATAAAGAAACTGAAGCTCTGAAAGATTGGACAGTTTGTTAAAAGCCAACAGCTAGGAAGTGGCTACACTGAGACTGGAACTCAATCTCCAAGCTCTTAACTACTCTGTGCGGTCTAACTCAGAATCTCCCTAAAGAATAGAGGGCAATTCATTCCTCTATTCTGACTACTAAACTTTCTTAAAGAGCTATGGTTCTCTACTCTGACTGCATATCAGAAGTACCCAATACATATTTTGAAAAATATATACTCCTGGCTTCTACATAGACTTATTAAAAACTACCTGTATGGTTAGAACATAGGAACCAGGGTTTGGAGAAAATTGCTCAGGTGATTCTGATGAGTGACAAGGTTTCAGAATCACTGGCTTAGGAACTATACACATAACTGTAAATGTTCATATGTATATTTGCATAGGTGACTGTCAGGTTCCAATGAGGATCCTAGAAGTAAATTCTTACAGAGAACCTAACACAGGTGTCCTGACTAATACATTAATTCAACATACATGTACTGGGCACAGATGCACTTGAGATTCAAAAGCAAACACATAAAATTGCTACTTTTTGGATCAAGGCAGAATATCAATAATAGGGCCATACATTACACTTTAAGATAGGTTGGTTATGGACAGCTGCTCAATCTGACAGTCCCTAAAGAACTGGGATTTTCTATAACTTATTTTTTGTATTTGAGTGCATTTGACAAAGGAATACTCCCAAGGGTCAGGAGAAGTTTGCCCCAAATTGCAGTCTTCATGCTGTTTGAAACAGACCAAAATAGAGACTAGCCCCTAGAGAAGAGGGACTCATCTTTAGTAAAACAAAACCCAAGAATACTAGGATTTCACTCCTGGAAGGACAATCTTCAGATGAGGCAACACGGTTGCCCAGGTAGCCTAAACTTTACCCAAGTTTTCCATGTTCTTTGGGATTTGCACACTGCCTCATTACTCTGATCCAAAGAACACTCTTCTGGTCTTTAAAGCACTGTACCAGGGGTAAACACTTTCTCCTTTGGTTCCTTTTAGGAGAGCTGAAAAATAACTTTATAAAAATTACACTAGAATGACCTCAGGGAAGCTGGAGGAGTAAGAAGCATCAAAAATCCATCTCTCACTTCCAGCCAAGATGGAGGCGTAGGTGTACATACTATGCCTCCTCGCACAACCAAAATTAAGGACAAGGATTTAGAAACAAGAAAATAACCAGAACTGAGAGAAAATTGACCTGTATGGAGGTCCGAGACAACCATTCATCCAGATGGTAAGAGGGGCGGAGTCACGGCAGGGGGAAGCTGAGGTTGGCAGACTTGGGCAAGCAGGCAGCTAGCTGCTGGCAGGCCCCAGGCACACAGGAAGCAGCTAGTGGACCCCAGGTGCAAGGTGGCTGGCTGACCAGGTGGTCCCACATTCGTGCACAGATAATCCAGGCAAAAACGGGGAACAACACAGAACTCGCAACCCAGGGCCCAAGCACTGGGAAATAAAACCCAAAAACACTGAGACCCCGCCCCTACATACAGCATCACAACACAGTGACTGGGCTGCCCCACCCTGGTGAACACCTAAGGCTCTGCCTCTCAATAAGTAACAGCTGCGACCAGACCAAAAGAAAAAAATGGCTCAAACAGGAGAACAGATCAAAGCCCTAGAGCCAGTCATCTAAGTGATGAAGAGGTAGCCAACCTATCAGATGCACAGTTCAAAGCCCTGGTGATCAGGATGCTCACAGAATTGGTTGATTTGCTCACAAATTAGATGAACAAATGAAGGCTACAATAAGTGAAATGAAGGAAAATGCACAGGGAACCAATAGAGATGGGAGGAAAACTGGGACTCAAATCAATGGAGTTGACCAGAAGGAAGAAACAAACATCCAATCAGAAAAGAATGAAGAAACAAGAATTCAAAAAAAGGAGGAGAGGCTTAGGAACATCCAGGACATCTTTAAACATCCTAACATCCGAATTATAGGGGTACCAGAAGGGAAAGAAGAAGAGCAATGAATGGAAAACTTATTTGAATAAATAATAAAGGAGAACTTCCCCAATGTGGCAAAGGAAATAGACTTCCAGGAAGTCCAGGAAACTCAGTCTCCCGAAGAAGGTGGACCCAAGGAGGAACACACCAAGGCACATCATAATGACATTACCCAAGATTAAAATGAAGGAGAGAATTCTAGAAGCAGCAAGGGATAAGGGGACAGTCACCTACAAAGGAGTTCCCATCAGATTGTTAGCTGATTTCTCAAAAAAGACCTTACAGGTGAGAAGGGGCTGGAAAGAAGTATTCCAAGTCCTGAAAGTCAAGGGCCTACATCCAAGATTGCTCTATTCAGCAAAGCTTTCATTTAGAATGGAAGGGAAGGTAAAGTGCTTCTCAGATAAGGTCAAGTTAAAGGAGTTCATCATCATCAAGCCCTTATTATATCAAATGTTAAAGGGACTTATCTAAGAAAAAGAAGATAAAAAATAGGACAATAAAAAGACAGCATATGATCTCACCTTTAACAGGAACCTAATCAAAAAAACAAACAAACAAGCACAATAAAACCAAAGACACTGAAATTGAGAAGGGGTTGATAGTCACCAGAGGGGAGAGGGGAGGGAATTTCAGGGGGAAAGGGGAAGAGTTTGGAGCAACAAGTATAAAGGTCACATGGACAAAAACTAGCAGGGGTGAAAATGGGAGGGGTGTGGGGAGGACTGGGGCAGTGGGCTGGAATGGGAGCAAAAGACAGAAAACTGTACAAG
>PVKU01010550.1:0-51212 GCA_004027475.1 Anoura caudifer | reverse complement strand
TTCCAGGCAAGAAGGGGCTGGAAAGAAGTATTTGAAGTCATGAAAGGCAAGGACCTACATCCAAGATTGCTCTATCCAGCAAAGCTGTCATATTTTTCTGTGATACTACTCATGGATTTGCAGGACATCTGTGGCTCTATTGGATTCAGCAGGGCTTAATTCCAGGTTGCAGGTTGGGTTTGGGTCTGCTGTCTGAATTTTATTGTGTAACCCAGGATAAAGGAACTATGGCTACTTTACAGGGCATCCTCTTCTGAATTAGTTGGGTGCTACTGCAATAATGCTGCATAACAAATAGGACAATCTACCAGATTCTTGGTATTCCAGTCCATGTAGCATTTGCTATTATGTAAATTAGACTTCAGAATCCTGTCTCCACAATTTCTCAATTCTCAATAAAAACTGGCAAGGTTACTCCAAAGAGATAAAGAACAGTGATATTTGTGCCCCTAAATCAATGATCTCCAAAATTAGGTACCCACACTTCAGATAACAAGGCAGAAACTTCTTTGGGATATAGAAAGAACATATTTAATTAATTTAATTTTTAAACTAATATTTGTATTTATTTTTTCAAAAACATAAAAGAGATCTTAACTTTCTAATAGGTAATGTATGGAATAACATAGGGTCTTCAGTAAATGTATATACTATACTAGTCATATACTCCGATATCATAAAGGAATTCAGGAGACCATTCTGTGGGGCATGGGCCCAGCTCCCACTTGGAGATGCACAGGACCCATGCCCAAAGATAGGTTCTCCCATGGGGAATGAGGCCTGCAACATGCCTATGCCACTTTGAGACTTGCTTTTGCTAAAACTCCCTCACCCTGAATTGAGGCAGCAAGTGCTTATTGTAACTTCCTAAAATCCATGCTAAACCTTGCAAGGACCAGTGTAACTGGTCCAACCACTCTTCCCTTTTTCATTTGCAAATATCCTTCTTCTGTGATATGATTAGCAGCATTGGCTCCTTTGTCTTCTGTAAAAGGTCACCACCTAAAGTGAACCTGTGCATAGTAAATGAGGACCATCATGTAATGTGACCAGAAACCCAATAAAGGACTGTCATGGCGGAGGCTGTGGGCTTTTGTTCCCCTTGAGAGAAAAGCCATGCTGTCCTTTTTCCTCCACCTGACTCGGTAGTCCATGTGAATGTCTCATTTCATCCATAATGATGCAGACACTATAGGCCAGTGTCTGCTTCAGCGGAATAGTGGGAAGTCTATAAAGCAAAAAGGTTAGCAGTGATTTTTATCTTGCTTAAATAAGCCTATTTAAAATAAACATTTATATCTACTATTATTGATGGACATGACATTGAACTTAATTTTGTCTTAAGAGTCCTTTTCAACTGGAGTTTCAGGAAATTAATTCCAAATGTCATTAAAAAAATCTACCAAATGTAATGAACTACTTTTTCCATATACATCTAGAATGGTACTAGCTATCTCTGTACCTTTTTGGGAGGGATTCAGAAAAATTACTCAAATCATTGTCTGTGGGACTTAAGTGCATTGAAAATGGCTGAATGAAGCATTCATGTTTAGAAACACATTTTTAAAGCATCAAAAATAAGAAGACAAATATTGATATATTTTCATTGATGTTTAAAGTCTCTATCCAGTACTTGACAAAGTTTCAAATATTTATTTATTAGTGATGGACAAAAAGTCACTAAACTTTGGAAGAACACTTGTCTTCCTACAACAATAAAAATGTGACTAAAATAATGCACAGAAAACAATATGGTAACAAACTAAACTGTATCCCTCTTGTCTGCAAACACTATTGGAATATACACACACACACACTGCTGAAGAAACAACCATTTGAACAAGCAGTCAGTGTGGGAGGTTTTAAACTAATTAATTACAGATGTTTCTAACAAGTTTTAGTTTATGGGATTTGCCAGATTGGTTTCAATTATGAAATCCACAAGAACTACTTTTGGTGAGTTGCTACAGTAAAGATGTGCAAGGAGAAATATAATCTCAACAATTGAGTTCTGATGAGGACCCCAGCTCGTGGGGTCTGCCACATTGTGGATGAGGCACGAGAAATTCACATGGACTACTGAGTCCTGTGGGGGTAAAGGGATAGCATGGCTTCTCTCTCAAGGGGAGCAAAAACCCGCAGCCTCCACCATGACAGGCCTTTGTTGGGTTTCCCTGCATATTACATGATGGTCCTCATTTACTATGCACAGGTTCACTTTAGGTGGTGACCTTTTACAGAAAACAAAGGAGACAATGCTGCTAATCACATCACAGAAGAAGGATATTTGCAAATGAAAAGGGAAAAGTGGTTGAACTGGTTACACTCATCCTTGGAAGGTTTAGCATGGATTTTAGGAAATTACTCTGCAGTAAACGTTTGCTGCCTCAATTCAGGGTGAGGGAGTTTTAGCAAAAGCAAGTCTCAGAGTGGCCTAGGTACATTGCAGGCCTGATTCCCCACAGGAAAACCTATCTGTGGGCGTGGGTCCTGTGCATCAGACCTTGCTTTCCACTGGGAGCTGGGCCCATGCCATGCAGAATGGTCTCCTACAGAGTTCTTTATTAAATACCAGGTCTTAGAAGACAAAAATGAATTCTGCAGTGAGGCTGCCAAGACATACTACATGTAAGACATACTCACTCACTGTCTCAGACATAGGCAAACTATTACAACAAGTAAGTTATAGCCAGAAGTATGCCAAGGACTACAGGATGTCAATAATATTGGAAAATTTACAAAATTAAGACCTTTAAGATCAAGTAGAATTTTTATAATAATTTATAACAGAAGGAGACTGTTATGGACTGAATATTTGTGTTCCCTGAAATTTGTATGAAGTGCTAACCATCAATATGATGTTTGGAGGTAGGGCCTCCAGAAGGTTACTCAGCTTTGATAAAGTCTTGAGGGTGGGGCCCCCATTATGGGATTATTACCCTTATAAGAAGAGTAAGAGACATGAGAGTCCTGTCTCTCTGCATGAGCACCCAGTGAAGAAAGGACATGTAAACACACAGCAAGATAGTAGCCATCTACAAGCCAGCAAGCAGGCTCTCACGAGACACTAAGTCTGTCAGCACCTTGACTTGGACTTCCCATCCTCCAGAACTATAAGAAATACATTTCTGTTGTTTAAGCCACCCAGTCTTATGGTATTTTGCTATAGCAGCCTGAGCAGATCAAGGGACTAACTTTGAAACTTCTTTGTGCCATATACAGATTTGTATGTCATCTCACAGCAAAGTATTGAAAAGATTTGGCAGACTTAAAGACAAGTTACACACTTTTTTTTACAAAAAGACAAGTGTTTCAGATTTACTGACCTTTTCTGAGATGACAAGTGGCTGTCACTTTTCTGCTAATATATACTTCTTTTTAAAAGTAGTATCGCACCTGTCCAATCAAGGTAACCATGACATTAAAACAGAGTGAAAAGAAACTGCTTTATAAAAGAACATCTGTAATGTTGTCAATAATAAAAATAAAGAAAAATGTTTTAAAATGTGTGTTATGAAGCTGGAATTTTTATATAAGATGTTTGGATATTTTCCCAACATTATATGATTTTTTAAAAAAACATGGCTGTTACCTATAAAAACTCTACTTTCTTTCTACTCTTGAACACTAGAGAACAATACCCTAAAACCTGTCAAACAATCTTCCAAATGAAAAGTGTCATTGGCATAGAAATAATCTGTTCAAAATATATAAGCATGACATCTGATTAGGTGGCAAGAACAACTAAAAATCATCAAAGGGGAATATAACTTGTTAGAAATATATACTATATATAATAAATATATACATTTGTGTGACATCTAGTCACCTAGAATCTCACAGCTGCCCTGAGACAGGGACTTGGACCCCACAACCCACCCATCTCCACTCAGGTAAATTAGGAGTTGGGAGTAGTAACTGGAACTCCAGGGAGCCAAGAACCTTATGCTTTACCTCCTGATGAACCTGAGAATTGCACAGACTTGCTCCATGCCTTGCCCAAATACCATGCTGTGATGGTATTTGAAAGTGGAGCCTTTGGGAGGCTATTACATTTACATGATGTCATGAGAGTGGAACCTTGTGATGGGATTAGGTCTCCTATAAGAAGAGGAAGTGACACAAGAGCTCAGAGCATCTAGGTAGATAGGACAAGATAATATCAGAGACCCACTGCTCAATGATAGGAAGAACCAAAATATTTCCTGGTGAGAGAGGGGGAGAGAGAGAGAGAGAGAGAGAGAGAGAGAGAGAGAGAGAGAGAGAGAGAGAGAGAGAGATCTAGCAGCTGAGATGAAGAAGGAAAGGTGATAGAACAGCATGGAGGTCTAAGGTCTGGGAGGCACATGACCAAGGGCCAGATAGGATAAAGCACACAGTAGAGTTATGAGAGCAACAGAGAGTGACATAGGCACTAAAAAGGAAAAACTCAGCTTTTCACCTGTGTTGGTGAAAATCCAATTCCTCCTTACTATGTCTTTCTTTCCTGTGTGTCTTTTTTACTACTCTCAGAACACTTCACTTCTGGTCACCAAATATGTGAAGATTTTTCCTCACACCAAGCAATGGTCTGTGACACCAGCTGTATTGACACAGGACACTGGCCCGCTGTGTCCATGGCATAGTGGATGAGGATGAGACGAGACATTCACATGGACTACCAAGTCCTGTGGAGAAAAAGGGTTGACACGGCTACTCTCGCAAGAGGAGAGTGCACCGACCCTTGCCTTGACAATCTTTTATTAGCTTTCAGTTTGCACAGGAATACAGGTAAAGCTCATTAATCATTGTCAGGCAGTACGGATCAAACAATAGATAACATACAAAGAACTACAAGGGCTTATTCTGAGTCAGGGTCTGTTAGCTAAAGGGCTACAAAACTTTGGGAAACAAACTCATTTCCTGCTCAGACCCTTACCATTTAATTGAGAGCACTCTTTGCAAAGCAGTTTTCACAGGATTTTATACATTCTTTCTTAGGCCTGATCACCCAGGAAACCCACCCTTTCCAGCACAGAGCTGCACCACCCTCTGTCATTGTTTCAGGCTTAAGTCAGGTAGGGGAAGTAAGGCAGCCAAGAGATTAGGAGACTTCTTGCAGACAGAATGAGGACTCAGGCTACATCAAAGCCAAGGGGCAAGGGTCCATCACCCCCTTTTGCTAAAGCCCTTCCCTGGGGGCTCCCTGTGATCGTGCCTGTCTTAGGTCATTCCTCCCTTGAGGAATCCTACCCATCATTGGCTACCTGATCAAGAATTGGGGGCTAGGAAGAGTGAAGTAAAAGGAGCAGAGGTGGCACCCCTGCCAGGGAGATAAGCTTTGTCTCTTTAGTGGCTTATGGTCCAAAGGTCACTCACTCAGCCTTAGCCATGGGTGGGGGGTGGTGTACACCTTCTGAAACCAGGCAGGGCAGTTCCCAACATCTTCCCCTTTTTTGTTTTTGAAATCAATTATAACTGTTAAGCCTGTGAAACCTACCATTTGCTGTTCCTGAATGCAATCTTAAGAAAATAACCTCCGTATATATCATAAAGCACAAATAAGGATTAAGACAAGGGGGCACCCAAGGGCTGCTAGGACCCAAACTTGTAAATTCAGTCCATCAAACCAGTTTTTAGGGTTCAGCCATTATACATTATTGTCCAGGGTGTGGAAAAATGTTGCAAATGCAAGGGAACAATAAGAGTAACAGGTCTGGTTACACTTCAGTTCTTGGGAGAATTAGCATAGACTTCAGGAAGTTACTTTAAAGGTATGCAGTCTGGACTTGCTGCCTGAACTCAGGGTGAGAGAGTTTAGCAAGAACAAGTCACAAAGCAGCCTAAGTATAATGCAGGCCTGATTTCCCACAGGAGAACTTCTTCACAGGTGTGGTCTTGTGTGCCCACTCACCCCCCACTGGTTTTCCACGTGGGTGCTGGGCCATATTTCCACATCTTGTGAAGTGGTTCCCTACAATGTATATCTTACAATTTAACTCTATTCTGATACTATCTACCTGGAGATAGTTTCAAATCCCCCAGGCTAAGGGCTCAGCCCCATAAGACTCATCCTACCCCACTTCAGATGCCAATCACAAATAACAGATCCTCAGGTTACTCACAACTTCTGTCCAACTTGGCTACAAATAAAAGGTTCCCACAACCTCTCCTCTGGTTCAATTAATTTGCTAGAACAGCTCACAGAACTCAGGGAAATACTTATTTATATTTGCCAGTTTATTAAAGGATATAAAGAAGGTTATGCCCTGGTTGGTATGGCTCAGTGGATTGAGTTCTGGCCTTTGAACCAGAGGGTCACTGGTTTGATTCCCAGTCAGGGCACATGCTTGGGCTGTGGGCCAAGTCCCCGATAGGGGGCATATGAGAGGTAACCACACATTGATGTTTCTCTCCCTCTCTTTCTCCCTCCCTTCCCCTCTTTCTAAAACTTAATAAATAAAATCTTTAAAAAATAAAGAATATAATGAAGGATATAGATGAACAGCCAGATGAAGAGATACATAGGGTGAGGTCTGGGAGGGTTCTGAGTGCAGGACCATCTGCCCCCATGGAGTTGGGGTGCATCATCCTCCAAGAATAGATGTGTTTGTCAACCTGGAGGTTCTTCAAAGCCTGTACTTCTTGGATTTTATCACATAGACATGATCAATCATTAACTCCATTTTCAGCCCCTCTCCCTCTCAAGGGAATGGGGTGGGGATGGAGGTGAAAAATTCCAAGCTTCTAATCATAGCTTGGCCTTTCAGGTCCCACCCAGGAGCCCACCCAGAGTCATCTCAATAGAACAGAAAACACTTCTATTACCCAGGAAATTATAAGGGTTTCAGTGGTCCTGTGTGAGGAACCAGGGTCAAAAACCAAGTATTAGAAAATATGCTCCAAGTGTTCTTATCACTTGGAGTGATAAGGAATTTACAAGGGTTTTAGAAGCTGTGTCAGAAACCAATGTCAGAGACCAATATGTAATATATATTTCATATTATAAATCATAACATTACAGCCTTCCTTCATCCCTCACCTCTGGACACCTTGACCCTCTGCATCTTCCAAGAACTTACATGCAATCCTGAAGTAAAAAGAAGAGAAACCCTGAAATGACCAAGAGAAAATTCCCACCACCCATCCAAATGCAGAAGGGAAATTAATTCAGTTAAAGACATGTAGAGAAAGTTGAATTTCTTGCTCAAGATTGTGGTTTGAGAGAGCACCATTTCAATGGATCAGCCTCAGGGGAGGTGGAGGTCCTTCCTCCTAGCAGAGGTGTTTCATCTTGAACACCAGTTCCTTGGGAATATAGATAGAGAGCACAATGCAGTATTCCACACACAGAGCTTTTACAAGATAGCTTTGCTTTGGAATTTAAAGGAAAAGAAATGTGATTCTGAAGCAGAGAGAGTGGATAATCCTTATTTGTTCAGGTATAACAGCTTTATAGAAAATGCCTTAAGGTTGTCATTTTTCATACCCTTACCCTAGCCTTCACATTTTTCAAAATAAATGCAGCATTTCATTAGAAGAGACAGATTGTTTTAAGAGTGAAAAAAAATTCAGGATCCTGGGCTTCCACATATGTTCCCACTTTTCTTGACAATGTTTTTACTGGGGAAAGAGGAGCACAAAAGCAGCTGTAATCAGAATTGATTCTAGTGCTGAAAACATTTTTCATCAATCTCTGAAATTATGTCGTCAAGCAGGGAAAGCAAATAGAACCAGCTTTCTTGTTGACTGCACCTATAAAAATGAATAAATGAGGTATTAAGGGCCACGGACTTTCAGGAAACTCACTCCTGTCTATCTTCTCAAAATTATCATCCTCTAGGTAACCAGCCTCAGGCATGAAAATTCAGTGGCATGTCCACCTGCTTTGTGAGATCCACAACTGAACATTCATAGTCAAGTGCGAGGATTATGCAAATAATTTGGCAAATATTTTGGGATTTTTAGGGGCTTCCTGGAAGGTTCTTGAAAACACTAGTTCCTGGTGACTAGGTAGATGTGCTAGATGGTAGCTACCCTACCTTTGCCAAGTTATACATGACTCAAAATTTAGAATTGAGTCAGGTGGTAGGAATACAATGATAAAGAAGATTAAATCCATGCTTTCATTGACTAACAGTCTATCAGAGTTCACAAAAACATGGACATTCTCTTGCAACACCTTCTAAGGATAGCTGGGATACCATGAACCATTATGTGTTAGAGAAAACACAAAGAAAAGTCTTAAGCAGTTATGAAAGGCTTCCCAGTGGAGGTAGCATCTAATTCAAGACATATAGTTTAAATAAGAATTTCTTGGCCATCTAAATAGAATGGACAAAGGCTAAGAGACCTATAATGTTTTGGTGGACCTGCAAAAAGTTTAGTACAATGGAGGAGGTACATAAGATTTTTTCCTCAAGAGGGTTTATCGAGATACAGTTTACATGTAAGAAAGTACCATTTTTACTGCACGGTTCTATGAGTTTTGACTGAATATTGTAACCACCACCACAATCAAGATGTAGAAGTTCATCACCCCTAATTTCCCTCTAGAGCCATTTTGAAGCCAGTTCCCTTCCTTAACTCCAGAATGTCATATAAATAGAATCATGCTATGTGTAGCCTTTTGAGTCTGTCTCCTATTACTTAGCATAATGTGTTTGAGATTCATCTATGTTGTTGTATATATTTACATGAGAATTTTTATGAGCCCAATTAAGGCTATGGACAGTTGATATTTACACTAATCACCTGTTCCTAAAAATCTAAATTGTGATAAATTACCAGTTTTAATTATCAAGAAGAATCATAGAAGGTATCCTGGAAGGATGGCTACTAATACATATGGCTACTCACCTCTCTTTTCCATCTCTTCACCTGGAGATGGAAAACACAACTAGCAAGGTACAACCGAAGATCAATTTTAAGAAAAATGTTTGCCTGTCCCTGTTCATCTCACTACTTGTGGTCTTTTTAAAGCTTACCTAGACCACAGATTATTGTAAACCTGGAGGGATGATGGACACTGAAGTGCACTGATACCAAGACCTGTGGATGGGAGTGTGCTCTCACTTGTCTCCAGTGAGACCTAACAGCAAAGAGGTTCCCCTCATTTTCCAGCAGAATGAACAGTCTTCCAGGTTTTTTACCAGCACCTCATAAGACTAAAAACTGCCAATTGAAACAGCAAAGCAATAAACCTCTACAAATTCTAAGGGAATGTCTGCCCATAAATAGATAAATAAAATGAGAACTATATAAGACAAATGAGAGCTGTTTACTCTTGGATGATACATTGGAATCACCTGGAGAGCTTTAAAACCTACTAACACCTCAATTTCATCCCTCAAGATTCTTGATTAATTGGTTTCACGGTGTCCTGAGCACAGTGAATTGTTAACACCTCCCCAGATGTGGCTAAGGTTAAGAACCACTAGATTAAGGAAACTCAGCAACCTGAAAGAGAAGTCTAAGTTTAACCAGGAGAACAGATGATTACTACTAAGATCAAACTAATGCAAGAGACATGAATTTAACAAAACAGAACCAGAGACATGGAAACATGAAACAGACTGACAGCTGCCAGAGGGGAGTGGGGAGGGAGGAATGGTGGAAAGAAGAGAAAGGGATTAGTCAAAGAATATGTGTGAATGACCTACGGATGTGGACAATGGACATTGTCTGTGGAAGTGGGGGATGGGATGGGTGGAGGAGGGTAAAGGAGGAAAAATTGGGACAACTGTAATAGAATAAGAAAGAATTAAAAAAAATAAAAAAATAAATTTTAAAAAAGGCAAACAATCCCCAAAGCCATTCCATGCAATACAGAACAAAATATTTTCTTGAACTAAAATACTTATTTCTAAAATTACAAGTTCAATTGACTGAGAAGAGAATATTCTTTTTTTGTTATTTTAAATATTTTATTGGTTATGCTATTAGTTTTCCCAATTTTTCCCCCTTTACCCACCTCCACTCTTCCTCCCCAACCCTCCAGCATTCCCCCCCACTTAGTTCATGTCCATGTGTTGTACACATAAGTTCTTTGAGTTCTCTGTTTCCTATACCATTTTTATCTCTCTCCAACTATTTTATGCCTACTAATTATGCTTCTTCTTCCCTGTACCTTCCCCCCATTTCTCCCTTCCCCCTCCCCACTGAACTCCCTCTGTGTGATGTCCATTTCTCCGATTCTGTTCCTTTTCTGGTTGTTCTCTTAGTTTTTGTTTCTATTGTTTTTCTTTTCTTTTAGGTTAATTTGTTGATGGTTGTGAGTTTGTTGTCATTTTACTGTTTGTATTTTTTATTTTCTTTTTCTTAGATAAGTCCCTTTAACATTTCATATAATAATGGCTTGGTGATGATGAACTACTTTAGCTTGACCTTATCTGGGAAGCATTTTATCTACCTTCTATTCTAAATGAAAGCTTTGCTGGATGGAGTAATCTTGGATGTAGATCCTTGCCTTTCATGACTTTGAATACTTCTTTCCAGCCCCTTCTTACCTGTAAGGTTTCTTTTCAGAAATTAGCTGATAGCCTTATAGGAACTCCTTTGTAAGATAACTGTCTCCTTATCTCTTGCTGCTTTTAGGATTTTCTCTTTGACTTTAATCTTGGGTAACTTAATGATGATGTGCCTTGGTGTGTTTCTCTTTGGGTTCAAATTCTTTGGGACTCTCTGGGCTTCCTGGACTTCCTGGGAGTCTGTTTTCTTTGCCAGATTGGGGAACTTTTCCTTCATTATTTGTTCAAATAAGTTTTCAATTTCTTCCTGTTGTTCTCCTCCTTCTGGCACCCCTATAATTCGGATATTGGAATGTTTCAGGTTGTCCCAGAGAATCCTCAGCCTCTCTTTATTTTCCAAATCATTGCCTCAAATCCTGGCTTCCTTCTTGTCATTGTTGGTTCCCTGAATATTTTGCTTTATTTCATTTTGAGTATCTTTCATTTGTTCTTTCATTTTTTTTACCAAACTCAGTTCTGTGAGCATTTTGATTACCAGGGCTTTAAATACTCCATCAGATAGCTTGGCAATCTCCTCATTGGTTAGTTCTGAGGTTTTGCCGTGTTCTTTCATTTGGGCCATATTTCTTTGTCTTGGTGCAGGAGATAGGTTGTTAGGGGGCAGGGCCTTAAGTGTTCACCATGGCAGGGCAACCCTCTTTGCTGCACTGTCTGCATGGGAGGGGCCAGAGAGGGAACAATGCAGCTCCCCTGCTCATCTCTAGCGTACTTTCCAACAGACTCTCATGTCAGACTGGAAATATCTCTCACAGCGGCAACCCCAGATTTAGCCCACAGTCAACTCTGAGTCTCAGTTTTCCCCTTAAGTCAGTCCCTCCCCCCAGCCACCTCTCAGCAGTTTTTCTGAGTCGGCCAGGCAGTCTGCCTTACTGGTTTGGTTGTTCTGCTGAGCTTGAAACTCTGCTGAGCTTGGCAGTCAACCCCACCCCCCAGCCACCTCTCAGCAGTTTTTCTGAGTCGGCCAGGCAGTCTGCCTTACTGGTTTGGTTGTTCTGGGTGATTTTTTGTTTAATTCCTTGTTTGTTGGAGTTCCATGAACTCTGCTGAGCTTGGCAGTCAACCCCACCCCCCAGCCACCTCTCAGCAGTTTTTCTGAGTCGGCCAGGCAGTCTGCCTTACTGGTTTGGTTGTTCTGGGTGATTTTTTGTTTAATTCCTTGTTTGTTGGAGTTCCATGAAGTTTCATTTTTCCGGCAATTTTGGTTGTTTATTGATTTTAGATTGGTCGTTATCCTCCTTTTGGCTGTGCAAGGAAGTGAAGGATTTCTACCTATGCCTCCATCTTGGCTGGAACTCAGAATATTCTTTATTGAAAACTAAATTACTATTTTGGAAGGTCAAAGAGAAGTATTTTAAAATGATATGGAATTCACGAGACTTGGAGGACAGACCAAAATATGTGAATATAAATAATAAAGGCTTACAAAAAGGGGAAAGGGAACAGGTGGGAAGTAAATCATAAAAGAAAATTGATCTGAGTGGTTTTGAGTCTTCATGTGAAGAGAATGAGAGCTCCAAGTAAAATTAATTATAATTACCAAAAAGAAAAAAAAAGTCCTGTAACATTTCCTAATGAAATTCCTGATTCCAATTATGGCAAAAATATTATTCATGCTTATAGAAAGAAATAAAAAGGCTAAAATCAGACATCTGTCTGCAGTATTGAAGGTGTAAGAAAATGTTTAAAGATGATTGAATGAGGACATTGACAATACTCAAAGAATCCTATGCCAAACCCATAATTATAAATCGCCTGTCAAGGAAAGATATTTTTAGGTATGCAGAGACTCAGAAGATCTATGGAAAAATATAGATTAATTCCTGTATCAAACTATTCCAGATCATAGAAAAAGATGGAAAATTTTCCAAATTCATTCATTGAAGCTACCTTAACCGTACTGACAAAACCTTATATAGGATGCACCCAAAAACTCCACAAAAACACTACTCTGAGTTAACTTTATTTATGAATATAAAGAAAACATTATAAATGAGACACTGGCAAGTGGAATCCACCAATATATTAAAAGTATAATTCTTGACTGCAGAAGATTTATTCCAAGAATGTAAAGATGATTCAGTTCCCAGATTAAAATAATTTTTGGTAGATAAATTGATATTATATGGCATTTAGACAATATAAATCATAATCCCAACAGAATTTTCTGTACATATAGATAAGATGATTCTAAAATATATAAAGGCAAAGGAACTAGAATGGTCAAGTCATTTTTTAAAAGAAGAATAAATTAAATAAATTGCATGTCTGACTTTAAGACTTTTAATAAAACTATGGTAGTTAAGACAGTAGAACAAAATAAAAGTACAAAAATAGACTCACACAAAAATGGTCAATTGATGTTTGAGAGACTGAGAAAAGCAATTCAATGAAGGAAGGACAGTTTTTTCAAAAAATGGAAATTTGACATTGACATGCAAAAAATGAATCCCAACCTAAGTCACATGCCTTATACAAAAATGAACTCAAAATGAATAATAATTCTAAGAGTAAAATGTAAAATTATAGGATGTTAGAAGAAACTATGAAAGAGAATCCTCATGATCTAGAGTTAACAAAGAGTTCATATATATGGTACCAAAAGATGAAACTAAGAGAGAGAGAATTTT
Organism: Anoura caudifer; assembly: GCA_004027475.1. NCBI lineage: Eukaryota > Metazoa > Chordata > Mammalia > Chiroptera > Phyllostomidae > Anoura > Anoura caudifer. The sequence goes on along the minus strand of PVKU01010550.1, from coordinate 38,077 downwards.
TTAGGATATTAAATTTAACACAATAATTCTGAAACTAAACTCAGTTAATTACAGTATATAATTGTAGTACATAAATTATATTATGGTATAGAGCCATTTTAGTATATTTAGTATAGTATAGTATAGTATAGTATAGTATAGTATAGTATAGTGTAGTATAGTATAGTATAGATAGTATAGTATAGTATAATGTCATTTTAATGACTATATGATTATCTTTTTGTAGTGACATACAAAATAAGATATTTGTTAGTAGTTTGGGGAAAATACTTCTTTGTCATTTTTGTACTCTCCTATTCCAATTATTCTTAGAATTTATATGAGGATTGAATGTAGAATTTTACACAATGCCTTTTCAGCATTTGCTAAATGTGATTTGCTATAATCATATTTTCTCCTTTATGTAGCTCACACAATAAATTATGTTAAAGATTCTATAATAGGATATAATTGTCTTATATCACAACAGTCATGTAACAATGGGGTTCTGAGAAATGCATCATTAGGCAATTTCATCTTTGTGCAAATATCATAAAGTTTACTTACATAAACATAGATGATATTGCCTACTATACACCTAGGCTATATAGTAGAGCTTATTGTTCCTGGGACATGAGCCTGTACAGTGTGTTACTGTACAAAACAACACAAGATTGAATCAAGCACAAGAGAAAATGATTCAATGAAGAGATGCAGCAAACACAAGATGTATGAGACTGCTGCTGATGTAACACAGCATACTGTTTTATAGAAAACTTTATTTTTTATGAGTAAACAGGGTACACTCTAAAATAATGAGAAAAGTAGAGTACAGTAAATACATAAAACAGTAAAATAGTCCTTTCATGTCAAGTATTATGTGTTGTATATAATTGAACATGCAGTATTTTCATATTCTAGCAGCACAATATGTTTGCTTACACAAGCATCACCACAATGACATGAGTAATACATTGCACTATAGCACAACATTTAGACATTGGCCATGATGTTACTAGGTGGTAGGAATTTTTCAGCTGAATTATAACCTATGGAACTAGCATCATACATGTGATCTGTTGTTGACTGAAATGCTGTTATGTAGTGCCTGATTGTATGTTACATTATTCAACATTGTCTTGGAGGTTTCTCTTAACGCTACATTCAGTGCTAATATTAAAGAGGTAAAATTAATTTCACTTGATGATTATGTTTGTATACTTAGAAACATGCCCCCTCCCCAAATAATTACTGATATTAATGAGGATTGAATAATATGATAATATAAATGAATATTACCAGTGGAATTTTTTTTAACATGCTGGGTGGAGTGCAAACCTGAAATGTTTTTATTTTTATTTAATCACAGGCTTCAAACATGTTCTGTTGAAACTTCTTTTTAATCCCTTTCATTTAAATAGCATCTATACATTTTTGGTCTCTTTTAGGAACAAAAAGCTTCATCTGGTCCAGTTAAGTGTTAAAATTACACAGCAATAAATAACATCCATTTTTTGTGTTCCCACATAATATTTAAAATGTTTTTTAAATGACTCTCATCCATAGTATATTATTATTTATGTACCATAATTTATGAAATGCTCCCTAGTTTGGATATATTAGGGTTGTGTCCAATGTCTATCTATTAGAGATAATCCTTTAATAACTACCTTTTTAGTATATAGTTTCATTTTAGAGTTACTTCTTTGGTATAAATTCCAAAGCTATATATGAATACTTTAACATTTCTTGAGGGTTTTTTTCCAAATCCCTTTTTAAAAATGTTGTACCAGTTTGCATTGCTATTAATTTAACCAATATTCATTGAATATGCTGCTCCTACCATTATGATTGAGAGGATTGTTGTAAATGTATCATGCCACCATCTTTATCTTGTTCCTACTATCTATACAAAGAAATGGTAAATGTCTAGTGGTCAACAATGCCTCCAAGAACAGTACCAGATCAGTTACACAATTCTTGTTCAGCAAACATTTGGGTTAGGATCTGGACAACATATTGTCATAGGGGAGAGGGTTGGGCTTTTTGTTCCATTTTGGGAAAAGGTTGATGACACTTTCAATTCAGTTTAACCACATACTTTTTATTGAAATCTAACAGTCATTGGAGGGTTCCTGAAGAGTAAAGGAGTAGTACAAGGGCAAGAGGTCACAAGAGTGTTTTCAGTGATGAAAGAGGTATGGAAGTGACCCCCAAAAGGATCCAGAGAAGGTTTCAGTTGGGGTAAGATGAAGTATGTACCTTCCAGCTTGTTACTCCCACTGAATGCAGCTATAATTTGAGCAGAATGCATGGAACATCTATTTGAGGACTCATAAAAGTAAAAAGTAGCAAGCAAACTGGGGAAGAAGGCTAGAATTCAAGTGCCATTGAACTGGCGGTGATTTACTATCTATTTTTTGCCAGTATTCCCTGGCCTGGACTCAGTGCAACCCAAATCCTGATGTGGACATAAGCATAGATGAGATTAGTCTAGAAGAAGCCCATAGATATGGCTTGCAGAGTGAAAAAGAGGTCTCTTAACACTCAGAGTGAGTATGGAAATGCTCCTCTTTTTGTGCTTTTTTCTGTTCTCTAACATTCCTGGTGTCAGTGGTGGCACCAGCAGAAACATCAATGAGGACTTATAGGAGCCCAAAACTCTGATGAAGAGAACTTTTTCACCAATAAGAGCAGCTGTACTCCCAAATAAGAAAGGGAATCCTCATTGTTTCTGTCCTGCTGCTTGACCCCAGACAAGGGTGTGTTTGGGGGAAGGATATAGCAGAACAGGATAAAGTCAGGTTTCTGTCTGGTGACCAAAGAGTGGTATCCCCTAGAAAACCAGAAAGTACTAAGGAGATCACAGACAGGGCAGAGCTCAGAAAAGCAACAACATAGGTTGCTTGTGATTCTTGAGTTCAGCCACAAGCTGTGCATGCATAGATCTGACCATAAAAAGCATACTATATACTTTGAGAACTGAACTACCAGGTAGACCACTACCAAGCTACAAGATGGGACTGGGTAGGCATATGTGGAAGATACAAATAGCACTAAAAGGATTTGAGAATGTAACAAACATTGAAAACATAACCAAAGAGACTGTTGAGAACTTGTGGCTTGAAAATGTTAATTGTTTGGTATAATAAAAATATCAACATTCTACATATGATTTTTTAAAGATCCAGAAATTTGCAAACATGAATATTCAAAATGTCTAGAATACAACCCCAAACTATTTATAGTGGGAGATTCCAACACTTCTCTCTCAATCACTGATAAAACTGGTAAATGAAAATCATCAAGGATATAAAAGTGAAAAATATCATCAGACAACAGAGTCTAACAAATATTTATAGAACATTCCCATACAACATTCTTTTCTAGTGCACAAGAAACATTTGTAATGGTACACCAAATTTGGTTATAAAAATAAAACAAACCTAACAAATGTAAAGAAATGAGTTCACACAAAGCTGTTATTCTGAGTGACTGTAGGCTTACCCAAGAACACACTTTTATGAAGCATCATTGGGGCTTCACACTGTAGTGAAGGGGGAGTGGGAAAGAAAAAAATAGGCTTCGCTAAATTAATCCAGCCAGTCACTAAACAGGAAAACAAACAAATGGCAATAGGAAACCCCAGAAGAGGGCAGACCAATATCCAGAATTGCTACAATGTTATCTGAAATGTCCAGTTTTCAACAAGAAAATTACAAAACATGCAAAGAAACAAGAAAGTATGACCCATACATCAGAAAAGAAGCAGATAACAGAAACTAAGAGAGACAAAAAGTCAGATTTAACAGAAAAAAAGACTTGAAATTAGTCATAATTATGTTCAAGACATGAAATAAGCTATGATTAAGGAAGTAAAGGAATGTATGATTATTGTGTTGTATAATATAGGAAATAACAATAAAAAGGTGGAAATTATATAAAAGAGCCAAATGGAAATTCTGGAACTGAAATACATAATAATTGAAATGAAAATCTGACTAGAGAGGTTTGACAGTATATTTGAACTGGCAGAAGAAAGAACTAGCAAACTTGAAGATAGATTAATAGAGATTATGCAATCTGAAGAACAAAGCAGGAAAAGACTGAAGAAAAATGAACATCACAGAGACTGGGGGATACAGTTAAGTACACCAACATACACATAATGAAAATAGCAGAAGGAAAGAAGACAGAGAAGGAATAGGAAAAGTATTTGAAGAAATAATTTTGAAAAACTTCCCAAATATATAGAAAAATATTAATTTACACATTGAGAATGTTCAACAAATTCCAAGTAAGATAAATACAAAGATTCACAAGTTGGCAAACATGCTGAAAGCCAAAGACAAGGAGGAATCTCGAGAGCACAAAGGGAAAGAAGAAACTCAGAACTTAGAGGGGAACACCAATAAGACTAATAGTTGACTTATCATTAAGACAATGAAAGTCAGAAGGCAGTGTGTTAACATGTTAAAAGTGCTCAAGGAAAAGAAACTGTCAACCTAGAAGACTAAAATAGAGAAACTTTCTGTCAAAACTAAAGGCTGAATGAAGTCATTGTCAATTAAAAAAAATTTTAGCAAATTCTTTTTACAAAAAAACATTAATGGAAGTTCTTCAGGCTGAATGCAAGTAACCAGAGAGAGTAATATTTTTCCAAACAAATAAAAAAGCACCAGTTAATGTTAGTATATAATCATAAAAGATAACATAACTGCATAAATTAAAGAAGATCTAAATAAATTGAAAGAATTCTAGTCTTTTTTCTAACACCCAAACTATTAAAAACAATAAGAATCATAGAATAAAAGGGTCTGAAAACCAAAAAAAAAAAAAAAAAAAATCTTATGTTCATGGATTGGAAGATTTAATATTGTAAAAATAACAATACTTCCCAAAACAATCTATAGATTTAATGCCTTCTCTTAACAAAGTCTAAGGAGTGTTTTGCAGAAATGGAAAATCTGATTCCAAAATTCATATGGAATTTCAAGGGACCCAGAACAGCCAAAACAATCTTGAAAGAAAAATAAAAATAAAGATTATGCTGCTGTGAACATTGGGAGACAATGAAATTAAGAACAAACTGACAGAAACTAGAGGAAAAGTGGAAGGGGATAATGGGGGGAAAGGGGCAGGCTGTCAGGAACATGTATAAAGGCCACATGGACAAAGCCAAAATGGGATAGAATCAAGGGTCGGAGGTGGGGATGGCTGGGGTGGGGGGGAGTCATGGGGGAACATGGAGACAACTGTACTTGAACAATTTAAGAAATGTTAAAAAATAAAATAAAATTTGTGATCACTCACTTAAAAACTGACTACAAATCAATAATAATCAAAACAGTGTGTGTCATGCTGGCATAAGAATACATATTGGTAAGTGGAATAGAATTATGAGTCCAGGAATAAAGCCCATACATTTATGGTCAATTGATTTTCAACAAGTGTGCCAAGACCATCGAATGGGGAAAAAACAGAATCTTTAACAAATGGTTCCAGGACAACTGAATATCCACATGCAAAAGAATAAAGTTGGACCCTTTATACCATATATTAAAATTAACATAAAATGACTCAAAGGCCTAAATTTAGAAGTTAAAACTATAAAATCCAAAAAGAAAACACAGGGAGGTCAACACTGCATGACCTTGCATTTGGCAGTGGTTTCTTAATTATGATGCCAAAAGGACAGGCAACAAAAGGATAAATAGGCAAATGGGACTTCATCAAAATTAAAAACTTTTGTGCATCAAAGTTCCTTTTTAAGAGAATAAAAAGATAACCCACAGAATGAAATAAAATATTTTCAAATCATATATCTGAAGAGAGACTTGAATCCAGAATATATAAAGAATGCTTACAACTCAACAAAAAAGAAAAATAACAATTTAAAAAATAAGCAAAGAAGTTAAATAGACATTTCTTCAAAGATATACAAATGGTCAGCAAACATATGAAAATATACTCAACATCTTTAGTCCTTAGGCAAATACAAATCAAAATCACAATGAGGTGCCACTCCATGCTCACCTAGGAAGGCTATATAACCAAAAAGACAGGTAATAGAAAGTATTGACAAGGATGTGGGGAATCATATCCCTCCTTCACTGCAAATGGAAGTGTAAAATAGTGCAGCCACTTTGTAAGAGGTCTGGCAGTCCCTCAAAGGACGGAACATAGAATTACCACATGACCCAACAATCCCACTTCTAGGTATACATCCAAGAGAAATAAAAAATATACTCACACACACTGGTAGACAAATGTTCACAACAGCATTATTCATACTTGCAAAAATTTAGATACAACCCCAATGTGGTATATCTACACAATGGAATATAATTTGTCTATAAAAAAGAATGAAGTAGTGACACATTCTGCAATATGGATAAACCTCAGAAATTTTATGCTAAGTAAAATACCACATATTATATGATTTCATTTATATGAAGTGTCCAGAATAGGCCAATATATAGAGACACACAGTAGATTGGTAGTTACTTAGGGTTGAGGAGTAGGTGATGGAGGAGATAGGAAGTGATAGTTAAAGATTTTATGAGTGTAGGATTTCTGTTTGATGTGATAAATATTCTAAAATTTACTGTGGTAATGGTTATAGGTGGGCCTGTGTGGTTCTGTGTGGCATGGGCCCAGACAGGACCCATCCCCATGAATAGGTTGTCCTGTGAGGAATCAGACCTGTGTTGTACCTAGGCCACTTTGAGACTTGCTTTTTGCTAAAACTCCCTCACCCTAAATTGAGGCAGCAAACATTCACTGCATATCTTTAAAGTCACTTCCTAAAATGTATGCTAAACCTTCCAAGGATGAGTGTAACCAGTTCAACCACTTTTCCTGTTACATTTGCAAATATCCTTCTTCTGTGATGTGATTAGAGGTAACTTCTCCTTTGTTTTCTGTGAAAGGTAACCACCTAAAGCAAATCTGTGCATAGTAAATGAGGACCATGATGTAACATCCTCAGAAAAGCAATAAAAGCTTGTCAAGGCAATGGTTGGGGCGCTCTCCTCTTGAAAGAGTGGCCAAGGCACTCCAAGGCACTCTCCTCTTGAGAGTGACCATGCCATCCCCTTTTTCCCCACAGGACTTGGTAGTCCATGTGAATTTGTGTGGTCTCAGCCACAACACTGTGGACCCCATAAGCAGGGGTTCGCATCAATGGTTGCAAATATTTGTGAATATACTAAAAACTATTAAATGTGTATACTTTAAATGGGTGAATTGTATGGTATGTGAATTATATCTCAATAAAGCTATTACTTCCTTTTACATTGTTGATAAAAAACAAGGATGTGGGAGACCAATACAGGGAGGAATACAAAATGGTTTAGCCACTCTGGAAAACAGTTTGGCTATTTCTTATGAAGTTAAACTCATACCCAGTTGAACATGACCCAGAAATCCTATCTCCAGGTATTTACATTAGAGAAATGAAAACTTTATGTTCACATAAAAGCCTCTACACAGATGTTTATAGTAGTTCTATTTAGAGCCCCCCAAAAGTAGAAGCAATTCAATCCAATGGGCAGATGAATAAACAAACTGGTATATCCATACAATGAAACACTACTTATTAGTTTTTTTTAAGTAAGTAAAAAACTATTGATACTTGCATCAACTTGGATAAACCTCAAAGCAATTACATTGAATGAAAGAAGCCAGTCTTGAAAGGTTATATAATGTAAGATTCCACTTATTTGTGTTTTCTCAAAAACACAAAACTAGTGATGAAGAACAGATTAGTGATTGCCAAGGGTTAGTTGTAGAGGGAGAATGATTTTATAAAAGGGTAGCATGAGGCAGTTTTAAGGGGTAATGGAACTATTTTTTGTCCTGATTGTGGCAGTGGTAACATGAATCTATACATGTATTGAAATTCATAGCATTGTATGCCAAAAAAAAGGTCAAATTTTATGTCCAAAAAGTTGAAACTACTGTATGTTAATTTGAAAATTAAAACAAAAAAATTTAAATTAATACATAAAAACTAAATAAAATTTATTTTCTAAAAGATCTACCAAGCAACCATGTGGTAGGCTTTGTGATGGACAAAATTCCAGGGTAAATGATTGGATGTCATTCAGTAAGATCATGTGACTGTTCTGGCCAATAAGAAGTTGAAAGGAAAGTTGGCAGCCATGGTTATATTTGAATTCTCAGTAGTGTTCCACTGTAGCCAATAGAAAGGTGGAAGGCACACCTGGATCCTGTGTTCATGGTTCTGTCTCTGGTACCTACCGTATGTCAGAGAGAGAACAGGAAGGAAGCTCCCTCTTGCACCCTTGTGTGTGTAACATACGGAGTGAAAGGAAATAGAAAGTGAACCAAAACAAGAGAACTTCAATCATAGTGACCACAGACACTCTTCTCCCATAGGAATTCCCTCCACCAGGGCCCTGTCTGCTCCTTTAACAAGTGACCTGAAGACTCACAGTGTGAAGATTCTGAGTTTTGGAGTGGTTTGTTACTCATCAATAGCTAACTGGTACATAGACAAGTGTCCAGAGGGGATAATTCCTGAGGTAACAGCACAGTGGTTGCAGCCTTCTCACACATCTCTTCTCTCCCAGAGAGAGGAGTCACCAAAGCTCCAGCTCCTCATTTGGCATCTTTCATGCATGTAGTCCCCACATGCTTTCCAGAAAATATTTACTCACAAATAATATAAGAACAGTTTTTACCACCCTTCTTCCCCTGGCAGTTTAGTTTTACAAGGGAAACAGTCACTGAGGTGAAATTTGCTTGTTAGTAATCAATGGGCTTAGTAGGGATCAATACTGTAAAAAGAAGGGGGAGGAAGTAAGATTGGGCAGAAGGAGAAATAACCATGAGGCAATCTGTCAAGGGGTTCTGGAACAAATACTGCCTTCAGAACTGTCCCATGTCTGACTGAGGTGGACAGGACTTCATCTTCCCTCATCATTCTGTCACTAGATGTAGGTGGTCCCTTGATGGGAGTGGTCCCAAATGAGGTGGAGCTGCTTGATGAGGCTACCTACCAACCACACTTCCCACAGTTGGGGAGCAAGTCCTTCCCTGAGGGGGACCTGGGCATACAGATATGTGTCTGCATGGATATGATAGGACTTTAATAGTCACGATGGGTCCTTGATCATATTTTGTACACAAGGGCCTAAAGACCAACATTCCATCCAATCAACTAATATGGGTGGGGTGTTCTTGGCACTGTGAAGGTTACAGAGACCTTTTCCCTATTCCCAAGTCACCCATAATCTAGAGGGGAATCCATAGTTAAACACCTACAGACAAAGTAATACAGACAAAATAAAATTCTTGCTGAATAGAAGTGTTGGTGCAATGTCCTAGGAATGGAGAAGACATTCTCAAAGAAGAAATTGAAAATTTATGGCACTTTAAATATTTTAGTGCCGAGCTAAGGGTACAAACATTAAGTTATCTGAATTCAAAGAAGGACTCAAGTAATCAGGAGACTTTCGGGTGGTGGGGCATGGTGAGACTTAGTTGGATGCTGAATGATGAGCACAGAATGGATATTTGGAGCACAGAATGGTGTTCCACTGGGGTAAGCAGCATGCATGAAGCCCAGGTTGCAGAGATTGCAGTTCACATCTCTCATCACCCCCTGGGATTCCCACAGCACCTGAGCTGTATTCAACTAGATGCAGGGAATGACCAGTTCCAGTCTTCTGGAACCATGACTAGCATGATACATCTTCACACAGGAAAGCCACATTGCATATAACCAATAAGTGAGGAACAGTCAGCTGGGGATTGCAAACTACCTCAGACTGAGTAGTGAGTAGGAAAGGGCTGCGCTATTTTGCCTTGCACTGTGTCTCCTTCAAGAGGGATGGTAGGGCTAACCAAACTTTTTCTTCTCCATCTCCACTGGAAGTGGGAATGGACTCTTCTTTCTCAAATGCCTGAATGCCTTCCGGGGCTCCACAACTGGGACTCAATTCTGTGCCCAAGGAACTTGCTTCTCCCCCAATACCTGCCCATGGAAGATGCCATTAGAATTGTCATTGATCTGTTAGAACAGTGATTGAGGTCACAGCCCCCATGGAAGATGACATCAGGACTGAAGACCTTTGGGATGATTCAGTCCTGTCCTCTCATCACTCAGGGTGCCAGTGATGGAGGGCATGGGGTCTCCTACACTGAGGAACCAATAGTCAGGCTACCCTTGCACAGCTGGGAGCCCAGGATTGGTGAGCACGGTGTCAGGGGCACCAATGTAACATTTTTTCTATAACAATGTAACTGAGTCACTATTTTGTACCCTCATTCCTCCTGATAGGGGTAAGGAAGCCTAATCAATCCCAATGACAGGATAAACTCAATCATTTCACATTTAACCTCAATTTTCCTTCTCCTTTTTTCCTATGGGGAGCTTATAAAACTAGAGGGGGTGGGGAGGTAGGCACATGCAGCATCAAGGGGTTGGCAGGAGCTCTCTAGACTGTGATTGGCATCTGCCCAATCTATTATCTACAGAGCTGCACATCCCTGCCTGGTTCTCAGCCACCACCACATTCCCAGCAGTCTTGCACCGCAGGTCCACATGCTGTATGTCCTTTCCACTGAAGACACCATCAAATACACATGCATTTCAGGGGCCCAGTAAAGTTCCAGGAGAGTTGGGAGGACACCTTGAAACCCTGATTATATCTTCCTGACCGCTGCAGAACCTCGCTGGTGCACAGCAGGGGACCCTTACCAGGGCAGCCTGGGCAGGTCTCCCTACCCTCGGATTCCCAGCCTCTTCATGGGCCTTTACAAGTTTATGTACGAACTCAAAGCCCAGGTATTTACTGCTACTATTCTCTGCATTTCTACCACCACAGCCCTTCCTGGATGATGTATGTGAAGGGGCATACCCACCCTCTTGATCTTGTATCCCAAAGTCCGTATCTATCCTCAACTTGGCATTCTCTGTATTGAGAGATGTTCCTCAGCACATGAAGTTCTTTTCCAGGAACAAAATGTTATCTATTAGGCATTCTGCCAACCATTGAATTAAATTCTTTCCACATGATAGTTGCTTCAGTCCTCACAACGAAATATGTGCTAATAGTATTTCCCTTTTACAATTGAGGAAACTGAGTCACAGAGTGATAATGTAAGCTTCCCCAGCCCCCACAGTAAGTAGTAAGCTGATTTGAGCCAGGTACTTTCAGGCCTTGTGATAGCCACACTGGCTCTCATTCTCACCACTCCTCAGCCAGAGCCCACTCTTAGCCAGCCTGGACTGAGCTTGGCTAACTGGCATGTGGCTCTGGTGGTGCTGTGCGCCTACAGATCTCTCCATCAGGCCAAGGCAGGCACTCTTTGGCTGGTAGCTCCCACCTGTGTGCCTCTTCTCACCCAGGTTTACATCCTTCCCAAATTTGGTCACAGTGAGAGAATAAAGCCCAGCCCTGTTCTTTACCCAGGACATCCCAAAGCCCCTATGGAACTGGCCAAGATCTTTGTTGATGACAAGGTGGAAGCTCAGCTGTCCCCTTTGCCCATCCCCCCCCCCAGGGGCTGTACAGAAGAACACACTGCAAACTCAGAGCCAGTGTTCCAGGTTTCCACCAAAGACAGTGATGATGCAAGCAGGTGTTCCTTCTTTGAGGACTTCTGGAAAGCAGGCCATCTGCCCCTGGGGTCTGAGCAGACTGGTCCTTGGGGAGCCCACAGCAGGGGCTGCTTTTGTCCTAGATCTGGGAGGGGGCTTATCAGTTGGCTGCTAGTAGGAGCCTGACAAGGGGCAGTCTGGGATTCTCCTGGCCAACCCCAGGCAGTGATGGGTGCCATGACTCTCGGAATGTGTTTTGCCAACTCCACTGCCCACACCCAGGGTAACAGGCAAGTGCCTCCTGTTGCCCCAGCAGTTAGTCACCACACTGTAAATCTGAAATCTCCCTGCAGGCAGCAGGCTCATAGCCTGTGAAGGAAAAGTGTAGGAATGTCAAGAGGCCTCCCCTGAAACACAGTGGGGCTGGAACAATGAGACCACTGGGCCCAGAGATTTACATTTGAGACCTAGGGTTGTCATGAACAGGTTGTGTGAACTTGGGTATGATTCACCCTCTTTGAGCCACCCTTTCATATAGAATAAGGGGCCATGATGGTTGCATGCGCCTCTAGGAGGCTTCCTGCAAGGACGGGGGATATTCAGGGTCATTCTCCCCCATTCTCTCCCATTCAATTAGGCCTTAATTAGGATGGGGGAGAAACAGAGACAAGTGATCTGTCCCAGGACTCCGGTCCAGACAATCATAGATAAGCTGAGAAACATGACCCTCGGCAGCTCTGAAGGATTCCTAAGTAAAGTCTGCGCCAGATGATATTATTATTATTTAGCCAAATTATTTCCAAAATAATATTTGGAAAATATTATTTTGCCAAAACTAAATAGCTAGTGCATCTGGGGCTGGAAGGTGGCCTTGGACTGCCAGAGCAGCCTGCCACCAAGAGTGGGCATCTAAGAATCACCACAGTCTCTGGAGTATTGGTGTCCCAGGGTCCTGGGAGCACCCCCACCACCACCCTCAAGAAGCAACCAGTTTTGCGCAGGGCTTCCCAAGAAACCACAGCTGTGTCCCACCTCCCACACGCCCTCAGCAACAGTCAAATTACAAACAAGCTTTAGGCCACTTCAATATCCTTAAAAAGCTGCTCCCAAACTCAAGGTGCATCAGAATCTCCTGGGGTGCAGTTAGACAGATGCAGGATTTAAACCCAGTTTTCTGCCCCCGTGGGTGTAGGTGGAGCCTAAGCATTCACATTCCTCACCAGCTCTTAAGAGATCTTCATGCTGCTGCCATGGGCCTGCACTTGAGAACCACTGCTCAATGCCAGCATGCTCAGTCTTGGCTTCCTGTCAGTCCATTAGAAGGTTTCACAGTCCCAGTGCCGACCCCACACCCAGATTAAACCAGACCTTATGGTGTGAGACCTCCGCCTCAGTACTTTATAAAGGTCCTTGGATGATTCTAATATGCAGGCAAAGTTGAGACTCATGGAGAATACCAGGGCATGGTGCCAGGCAGTGTGACATTATGACTGCTCAGGAAGCAGAGATCATGGGCAGCAATGACATCTCCAGAAGCCATGAGAATCCCAGCTAGAGGTAGACCCACTGAGTCTCAGAATGTTCCTAGGCAAAGCCTGATTAGCAGCTGCTAAAGCAGACCATGTTTGTGCTCCTTACTCCTGAAAATGGGGCCTGGGGACGAGCAGCAGCCCTGGGAGCTATGAGAAATGCAGACACTCAGGCTCCACCTCAGAGCCACCTAATCCAAACAGGTACTTGAACAACCCCAGGCAATTCATGTGCACTTTAAATTTTGAGAAGCACTGATCCATAAAGTAGGTAAGATCTGGCAGGGCCTGAGCAGGGGCTGGGAGGCAAAACCTGCTTAAACCCAAGTTGTTCCAGGTTTACCATCAGCTCTCCAAAACCAGAGAACCATGGAGAGCTGGGTGCTCCTGTTTTATATATAAATCACTTGTGGGGCTGTGCTTATTTTCAGAACTGGCCAGGAAGCCCTCAATTTGCCCTCTGCCCAACAAATGACCTGGCTGAACCCTCAAACCTGAGACTATTCTGTTAGCCATGGTTAGCTGGAGTTATAACCTGGTTCTAATCAGCCTGTCACACTAATCTTGAACATGGCCTACACATTAAAATCATCCAGACAGTTTAAAATCTCCCTGACACCTGGGCAACATTCAGATAAATTTACATAAGAAGCTCTGGGGTGGGGCCCAGGTGTGTCAGGACTTTAAAACTCCCCAGGTTGAAACCAGGAAGTGCCCACAGTAATCTTCAATCTTGTCTCTCCTGACCTTCTTCCCACAAACTTCAGTGGTTCCCTGTCTGTCCCTCCTTTTCTCCTGCCATTAAATTGGATGCTGGATGTTCTTAATGGGAAGATATTATGGGCAAGAATGGTAATCTGCACACGAAGCAAATTTGGTTATCTTTGCTGAGCTTGCAAAACTATGAGAGAGCTACAACCCTCAGATCGTTTGTCTTGCCTAACTTTTCAGCACAACACCTGTAAACTCAAGCAGCTGCTGTCAGAATGTTGTGGTGACTCCAAGAGAGGCCACCAAGCCAGCAACACCAGGGGATGGAGGCCAGAACAAATTTCCCTTTTACCATCCCATATTTCGGTAGTGGCATGCACACAAAAATCCTGATTGTCAGTGCAAGAACTAACTTTTATGTTACCTTTTGCATTCTTCTCGAACTCACTAAGAACAAAGATTTGATTAATTGGCTATTAGGAAAATTGTTTGGGAATGATCCTGCTTGGGGTGACCTCATGTTGTCTATTCTCTCAAGAATAAAATCAATTTATTCACACTAAGAAATAAATGACTGATAGTACTTCACAAAAATATATATATTTGAAGGGAATTATTCAGTTTCAATATATACTGTATAGCAAATGCCCTTGGAATAATAATAGGGTGAGGGCACGGATCCTCCAATACTGTCACCTGTTGAGAGAACTGTAAACATGACCTGGACAACACTGTGATTTTCACTTTGGCCTTACCCTGCCATTCAGTATTCATCCAGCATTCTCTGAACCACAATTAAATGCTAAGCATGTAAGGGTTATAAATATGAACCAACACAGGTCCCACTCTCAAGGTACTTAGGGTCCTGTGGGTTGTATCACTTAGCTATTGCTGCATGAGAAATCACCTCTTACTGCCTTACAAACCACAAGCATTTGGCTTTAAAAGACCAACTCACAGGAGAGACCAAAAGAGGCTGAGCCACCCGAGATGCCCATGTGACCAGAGGAGGGGGCTTTGTGGAAGACCTGGAGCTCATACCTGTGAACCCAAGGTGAGTACACACAACGTAGGAAACCCACGGAACAGACACCCAAAAACTCGGGTCCGGTGCGCACACCTCAGAAGACCTGGAGCTCACACCCAAAAACTGGAAAAAGCTTGAGCTCTGCAAGAGGCTCAGAAACCATGCCCAAGGCCCTGCCTGGAGAGGCACCTGGCTAGCCCTGGGGAGAGTGCATGCCTAGCACTGAGGAGTAGCCCAAAGCTAACTGAGTGCTAAACAGGGAGAAAAGCCTTATCAGTCCCACCTCAGCCCCTTGCAACCACTAAGACCAGAAAAACTGGTTTAGCCAGTTTGAAACCAGCAAGAGGTCTTTTGTTGTTTGGGTTTGTTTTTTTTTTAATTATATTTTTTGTTATTTTTATTTTTTATCCCTCAATTCCTTTTGCATCTCTTTCTTTATTTTTTGTTTTATTCCTTCTTCCTTTCTTTCCAATTTTATCTTTTCTTCCTTCCTCTTTTTTCATTTTTTCTTTTTTCATTTTTTCTTTTCTCTTTTAAAATACCCTTGAGTGAAACAAACAAACAAACAAAAAAACTGGAACTGCGAAGAAACCACAGTTGGAACAAAAGAGGGGGCATCCCAACAGCTGAGACAGTGGAAGCTGCGAACACCAGGATACCCAAAGGAGATTGTACCACTGAATCTCACAGGTATTCTACAACAGAAGTTCACACCATAAACCCAGGGAGCCAGAACAGATCAATTTAGGAAGCTGGGGCTAAAAAGAAGAGTCTCACAAACAATGGGAAGACAAAGGAACAATCCGAAGATGAAAGGAAAGGAGGAAGTCTCAGAACAAATGCTAAAGGAAATAGAGGCAACTCAACTATCAGATATTGAGTTCAAAGCAATGGTTGTCAGGAAGCTCCAAGAGCTCACAATGAGCTACCAGAAAGTACAGAGAAGCTACAATGAACTCACTGCAAACTATATCAACATGAAAAAAGGAAATAGAAACTATCAAAAAGGGCCAAGAGGAAATGAAGAATACAATTTCTGAACTGAAGAACACAGTAGAAGGAATCAAAAGCAGGATCAATGAAGCAAAAGATACGATCAGCAAGTTGGAGAACAAAGTAGAATAAAACACCCAGAAAGAGCAAGAAAAGGAAAAGAAGCTCAGAAAGAATGAAGGATTAAGGGAAATGCAAGATAATATGAAATGTAATAAAATCCATATAATACGGATTCCAGAAGGAGAAGAAGAAGAGCAAGGCATAGAAAACCTATTTGAAAAAGTAATGATGGAAAACTTCCCTAATTTGATGAGAGAAAAAGTCACACATCCAGGAAACACATTGAGTCCCAATCAAGAGGAATACAAAGAGGCCCACTTCAAGATACATCATAATTAAAATGGCAAAATTCCAAGACAAAGAGAGAATCTTAAAGGCAACAAGGGAGAAAAAGGAAGTAACATACAAGGGACCCCCGATAAGGTTAGTAGCTGACTTCTCAATGGAAACACTCCAAGCCAGAAGAGAATGGCAAGAAATATTCCACGTATTGAGAGCCAAAGGCCTGCAACCAAGACTACTTTACCCTGCAAGGCCTTCAATCAAGATAGAAGGCCAAATACGGAGCTTCCCAGACAAAAGAAATCTAAAAGAATATATCTCTACCAAGCCAGTTCTGCAAGAGATGCTAAAGGGACTGCTTGAAGGAAAGGAGAGAGAGAGAGAGAGAGATACAAAAATGGCAATGAAAAAGTACCTATCAATAATAGCCTTATACATAAATGGATTAAATGCTCCAAGCAAAAGACATAGAATAGCTGAATGGATAAGAAAGCATGACCCACACATATGCTGCCTATAAGACACCCAGCTCAGAATGAAAGACCTACACAGACTCGAAGTGAAGGGCTGAAAACAAATACTCCAAGCAAACAGACAGGGGAAAAAAAGCCAGGATAGCAGTACTTATATCAGACAAAATAGACTTCAATACAAGGGCCACAAGAGAGACCCAGAAGGTCACTTCATAATACTCAAGGGAACAATCCACCAAGAAGACATAAACATTCTAAGTATATATGCACCCAACATAGGAGCACCTAAACACATAAAGAAAATCTTAGAGGACTTCCAGAAAGATATTGACAGCAACACAATTATAGTAAGGGATTTCAACACCCCACTGTCAAAAATGGACAGGTCTTCCAAATAAAATATCAACAAAGATATTGTGGCATTGAACAACACTTTAGATGAAATGGACTTAACTGATATATATAGAGCCCTTCATCCCAAAAAACTAAATACACATTTTTTCAAATGCACATGGAACATTTTCAAAGATAGACCACATGATAGGACACAAACCAAGCCTTAACAAACTCAAGAAAATTGAAATCATAGCAAGCATTTTCTCCAACCACAAGAGACTGAAACTAGAAATCAACACCAAGGGGAAAAACCCAAAGCGCTCAAAATCATGGGGATTGAATAGCATGCTATTAAACAATGAATGGGTCAAGAATAAAATTAGGGAAAAAATCAAAAAGTCTCTGGAAACAAACAAAAATGAACTCACAACAACCCAAAACTTATGGGACACAGCTAAAGCAGTCCTGAGAGGGAAGTTCATAGCGATACAGGCCTACCTAAAAAAGATAGAAACAACTTCTGGCCAAGATGGAGGTGTAGATGGACACGCTGTGCCCCCTCTCACAACCAAGATTAAAGACAACAAAAATATAGAACCAAAAAAAAAAAAAAAACCCCAGAAAACCCTACCAGAACAGAGAGAAAATTGAATTGTGTGGGAGTCCTACAACAACGATTCACCCAGACCGGTAAGAGGGGTGGAGTCAGCAGCTGGCAGAGTCTGTAGCCAGTGGAGTCGAGTGTGGCAGGATAAGCCAGTGGTGGTCCCAGGTGCACAGTCACTCCAGGCATGCCAGGAGGCCAAGCGGGAGCACAGGGTGGTGGACCAATGACACACAGTCACGCACAGATAAACCAGGTGAAAAGAGGCAGCAAGACAGATTGTGTGATGCAGGGTCCCGGTGCCAGGGGGTGAAGCCTAAAAGCACCCATTGAAAATACTTGTAGGGGTTGAGGTGCTGGGAGGGAGTTCCAGCCTCACAAGAAAGTTTGCTGGGGAGACCCATGGGGTCCTGGAGCATGTGCAGGCCCACCCACATGGAAATCAGCACCAGAAGGGCCCAATTTGATAGGGGAAGGAGGCTGAGGGGACTGGAATCCAGGAAGGAGTGCAGAGCAAGTGCCATTGTTCCCTCTCAGACTCTGCCCCCACATCCAGCATAACAACCCAGCACCTGGGCTGCCCCGCCCTGGTAAATACCTAAGGCTCAGCCCCTCACTATGTAACAGCCACAACCAGACAAAAAAAAAGAAGAAGGAAAACGAGGATGGCTCAAAAGGGAGAACAGACCAAGGCCCCAGAGCTAATTCATCTGAGCGACCAGGAGGTGGTCAGCATATCAGATGCAGAGCTCATAGCACTGGTAGCCAACCTATCAGAAGCACAGTTCAAAGCTCTGGTGATTAGGAAGTTCACAGAATTGGTTAATTTTGGTCACAAATTGATGAAAAAATGAAGGCTACAAGTGAAATGAAGGAAAATGCACAGGGAACCAATAGAGATGGGAAGAAAACTGGGACTCAAATCAATGGAGTGGACCAGAAGGATGAAAGAAACATCCAATGAGAAAAGAATGAAGAAACAAGAATCCAAAAAAGTGAGGAGGGGCTTAGGAACCTCCAGGACATCTTTAAATGTCCCAACACCTGAATCATAAGGGTACCAGAAGGGGAAGAGGAAGAGCAACAAGTGGAAAACTTATTTGAACAAATAATAAAGGGGAACTTCCCCAACTGGGCAAAGGAAATAGACTTCCAGGAAGTCCAGGAAGTTCAGAGAGCACCGAAGAAGTTGTACCCAAGGAGGAACACACCAAGGCACCTCATAATTACATTAGCCAAGATTAAAATGAAGCAGAGAATTCTAGAAGCAGCAAGGGATAAGGGCACAGTCACCTACAAAGGAGTTCCCATTAGACTGTCAGCTGAGTTTTCAAAAGGGACCTAACAGGCAAGAAGGGGCTGGAAAGAAGTATTTGAAGTCATGAAAGTCAAGGACCTACATTCAAGATTGCTCTATCCAGCAAAGCTGTCATTTAGAATAGAAGGGAAGATAAAGTGCTTCTCAGATAAGGTTAAGTTAAAGGAATTCATCATCACCAAGACCTTATTATATGAAATGTTACAGGGACTTATCTAAGAAAAAGAAGATAAAAAATAGGACAGTAAAAAGACAGCAAACTCACAGATATTAACAACCACACCTAAAACAAAAGCAAACTAAGCAAACAACTAGACCAGAAGCAGAGACACAGAAATGGAGATCACATGGAGGGTCAGCAACAGGGAAGTCGGAGGGTGAGAGAGGGGGAAAAGGTGCAGACAATAAGTAGCATAGATAGTGTGTAGAAAATAGACAGGGGGAGGGCAAGAATAGTGTGGGAAAAGTAGAAGCTAAAGAACTTATTAAACATGGACATGAACTAAAGGGGAGAATGTAGGTGTGAGGGGGTTAAAAGGGTGGAGGGGAATGATGGGGGAGAAATGGGACAACTGTAATAGCATGATCGATAAAATATAATTTAAAAAGATAGAAACATTTCAAAAAAACAACCTAATCCAATGCCTACAAGAACTTGAGGAACAACAACAAAGACAGCCCAGAACAAGTAGAAGGAAGGAAATAACCAAGATCAAAGCAGAATTAAGTGACATAGAGACTAAAAACATAATTTTAAGGATCAATGAATCCAGGAGCTGGTTCTTTGAAAAGATAAACAAAATTGACAAGCCTTTAAGCAGGCTCATCAAGAAAAAAGAGAGAGAACCCAAATAAACACAAACAGAAAAGAAAGAGAAGAGATTACAACTAACACCACAGAAATACAAAGAATTGTAAGAAATTACTATGAAGAACTGTATGCCAAGAAATTTGAAAACCTAGGTGAAATGGACAAGTTTCTAGAAAAATATAATCTTCCAAAATCGAATGAAGAAGCAGAAAGCCTGAACAGACCAATTACAGTAGATGAAATTGAAGCAGTAACCAAAACACTCCTGACACACAAAAGCCCTGGACCAGATGGTTTCACAGGAGAATTTTACAAAGCATTTAAGGAAGAGCTAACCCCTATCCTTCACAGACTATTCCAAAAAATCCAAAATGATGGAAGACTCCCAAACTCTTTTTATGAAGCCAACATCATCCAAATCCAAAACTAGGTAAAGACACAACAAAGAAAGAAAACTTCAGGACAATGTCACTGATGAACATACACACTAAAATCCTCAACAAAATTTTGTCAAACCACATCCAATAATACATTAAAAAGATCATACATCATGAACAAGTGGGATTCATCCCAGGGATGCAAGGATGGTTCAACATTCGCAAATCAGTAAATGTACTACATCACATAAACAAAAGCAAAGACAAAAATCACATGATCATATCGATAGATGGGGAAAAAGCATTTGATAAGGTACAACACCCATTTATGATAAAAACACTGAGAAAAGTGGGGAGAAAGGGGAACTTTCTCAACTATTCCTCAACATAATAAAGGCAATTATGGGAGACCTAGAGCCAACATCATACTCAACAGGCAAAAAAATAAAATCTTTTCCACTAAGATCAGGAACAAGACAGAGTTGTCCACTTTCACCACTTCTATTCAATATAGTATTGGAAGTCTTAGCTAAAATAATTAGACAAGAAAAGGAAATAAAAGCATCCAAATTGGAAAGGAAGAAACAAAGCTATCATTGTTTGCAGATGACATGATAGTGTACATGGAAAATCCTATAAACCTGGCCAAAAAGCTGCTTGACCTAATAAATGAATTTGGCCAAACAGCTGGATACAAAGTCAATATCCAGAAATCAAAGGCATTTTTGTATACCAACAACGAAATAGCAGAAGCAGAAATCAAGAACAAAATCCCATTCAATATAGCAAAAAGAAAATAAAATACTTAGGAATAAACCTAACCAAGGAGGAAAAAGATCTGCAGGCAGAAAACTACACAACACTGAAGAAAGAAATCAAGGAAGACACAAACAAATGGAAACATATACCGTGTTCATGGATCGGAAGAATTAACATCAAAATGTCCATACTACCCAAAGCAATTACAAATTCAAGGCAATATCCATTAAAGTACCAATGGCATATTTCACAGACATAGAAGAAACACTTCCAAAATTTATATGGGACCATAAACAACCCCAAATAGCTGCTGCAATTCTGAGAAAGAAGAGCAAAATAGGAGAGATCACAATACCTGACACCAAACTGTATTACAAGGCCACTGTAATCCAAACAGCCTGGTACTGACATAAAAACAGGCACATGGACCACTGGAATAGAACAGAGAGCCCAGAAATAAACCCAAATCTCTATAGTCAATTAATATTTGACAAAGTGGGCAGCAACATAAAATGCAGTTAAAATAGCCTCTTCAACAAGTGGTGCTGGGAGAAGTGGACAGCTACATGCAAAAAAAAAAAAAAAAAATGAAACTCGAACACCAACTTACACCATACACAAAAATAAATTCAAGGTGGATAAAAGATTTAAATATAAGCCATGGCACTATTAAAGTCCTAGAGGAGAATATAGGCAGGAAAATCTCAGATATTTCACACAGCAACATTTTTACTGATATGTCCCATAAAGCAAGGGACATAAAGGAAAGAATAAACAAATGGGATCTCATCAAAATAAAAGCTTCTGCACAGCTAAAGAAAACAGTATTAAAATAAAAAGAGAACCAACTGTATGGGAAAATATATTTGCCAATGATACCTCAGACAAGGGTTTAATCTCCAAAATATATGAAGAACTTAAACCACTCCACTCTAGGAAGACAAGAAACCCAATTGAAAAAATGAGCAAGGGACTTGAACAGACACTTCTCCAAGGAGGACATACAGAGGATCCAGAGACACATGAAAAGATGCTCAGTATCGCTAGCTATCAGGGAGATGCAAATTAAAACCACAATGAGATACCTCTTCACACCAGTCAGACTGGCCATCGTAAACAAAGTAACAAGCAACAGCTATTGGAGAGGATGTGGAGAAAAGGGGACCCTAGTGCACTGTTGGTGGAATTGCAGACTGGTATAACCACTATGGAAAGCAGTATGGAATTTTCTAAGAAATCTAAAAATGGATCTACCTTTTGACCCAGCAATTCCATTGCTAGGATTATATCCTAAGAGCCCTGATACACCAATCAAAAAGAACCTATGCACCCCAATGTTCATAACAGCACAATTTACAATAGCCAAGCTTTGGAAACAACCTAGGTGCCTATCAGTAAATGAATGGATCAAAAAACTATGGTACATTTACACAATGGAATTCTATGCAGCAGAAAGAAAGAAGGAGCTCCTACCCTTTGCAACAGCATGGATAGAAGTGGAGAGCATCATGCTAAGTGATATAAGCCAGGCAGTGAAATACAAATACCATATGATCTCACCTTTAAGAGGAACCTAATCAACAAAACAAACAAACAAACAAACAAGCATAATATAACCAAAGACACTGAAATTGAGAACATGCTGACAGTGACCAGAGGGGAGAGGGGAGAGAATTTCAGGGGAAAAGGGGAAGGGTTTGCAGGAACAAGTATAAAGGACATATGGACAAAAACTGGGGGGGAGGGGTGGAAATCGGAAGGGGGTGGGATGGGCTGGGGCAGTGGGCTGGGCTGGGAGTAAAAGACAGAAAACTGTACAAGAACAATAATTAAAATAAAATTAGAAGGAAAAAAGACCAACTCACGGAGCTGTGGATGAGGAGTTCAGGCAGGTCTCTGTGGGGAGCTCATCTCTGCTCCTTGAGGTATTGGCTGGGTGCCTTGAGGACCACAATGGTCTCACTAGTGTCTGAGCTCTCAGCTGGGGTATTAGGAAATTAGGAAATATCTGAGCTTGGGTTCTCCTCCCTTCAGCCTCTCTTTTCACATGATGTATCATCCTTTGGGCCTTTCTCTCCAGCTGGGTAGAGTAGACTTCTTCACATTTCGCTGGATTCTGAGAAAGCAAAAGCAGAGATTTACAAAGACTGAAGTCCAAGTCCCATTTCCAGAGGTTCTGCTTTCATTGGTCTGGACTGCTGCTATGGTATCGGGAATTTCACTGTCTCTACAGACACTTTTCTAGTTTGTGGCCAATGCTGAGAACCCTAGCCCTGGCCCCTCATGTTCCAAGTGTGGCTTATATGCCAGCAGCAAAGTCCTTCCACTTCTGCCCAAGGTGTCTGGGGATTTATGCAGAAAAATCACACACCTGTGCAGATGGGAGTCTGCTAGATTCTCCCCTCACTTTCACTCCAAATCTGATACATGCCAGAATCCAGTCCTTGGTTTCTCTGCTGCATGCTCATCCCTGACCTAAGCCAGCTATCAGACATTTTTCTCCCGCCCATTCCAGAGTTCCCTCCCTGTATCCCTGTTTCAGCATCTGTAATCCCACTTGCACGTGACACCTGAGTGGTTGACTGAAAAGCAAGCTCTTGATGAGGTCACGCCTGTCACAACTCTGCAGCAGAAGCAGAAGAAAAGTCCTTAGTGCAGCACACAAGGCCTGCCATAACCTACTCTCCCTCCTCCCCCATCCAGTCCCCACTCCAAGACCTTGTAGTTCTCTCAACAGGCCACAGTACTGGGAGATCTGTGCTTTCACCATATTGTTATTCCTGTTGCTGGCACACCCCTCCCTCTTCTCTGCCTGGCTCTCTCCTAGGGGCACCCCTAGTGCTCTTGGAAGCCCAGAGTGGAGAGGCTCATGCTTTAAAGTTTGCATTTGATTGTGTGGCATTTGTGTCCCTAGGTCCAGGGAAGGTGGCACTTTGCCTCTGAAGCTATCTCTGATAGAGAGGCATCACAGGAGTGCCCCCTCCCCAGCTTCCATAAGAGCAATGTGCATGCTCCTAGAATTATGCTGTCCAGTACAGATGCCCTGGGCCACACATGACTGCTGAGCACTTGAAATACAACTATCCCAGTTGAGATATGCTGTTAAGTGTAAAATATACAACAAATTCAACAATTTTGTATAGCAAAAGAAAGAAGGTAAAATAGCTTGTTAATACTCTTTATATAAATTACATGTTGAGATAGTAATATTTTTGATATGTTGGGTTAAATGAAATATTTTTGACATCAATTCCAACTGTTTTGTTTTACTGTTTTTAACGTGGCTACCTGAAAAATCTAAAATTGCTCATGTGGTTCACTTTGTTTCTATTGGACTACACTACTCTAATGAGCTTTCTTCCCTAAACCCCTCTTACCTAGTTGTAATCTAAGGTAAATTATTTAACTTCTGAAACTCAATTTCTTCTCTATAAAATGTAGGCAGTATCATTCCTCTTAGAGTCACAGTGAGAAAAAAAGATCATGCACCCAGCACATTATAAGATATCTATCATATAACATTAGTTGTATTATATGGAGTTAACAGTGACAGTGACCTTTGAGGTCTCAGGGGTCGTATTCATTTAAGATACTGAGATTCTCATATACTGCATAACACATAGTAGGTGCTCACTGCACAGACTGTATAAAATAGGAGTCATAGACTAAAGGTTGACCCATGTGAAAGATCCTAGTTCTGGTAGATGCCCCATTGGGACAGGTTTTCCTTCCTGCACCCTCCCACAGGTCTGTGTGAATCCCTCCTGCTCTAGTACCCACCTATCTGACCAGAGCCCCTGCAACCTCAGCACCCCCAGCCCCTTCTCCCCCACCTCTCTAAATCTCATCCATCTAGTTCCAGCCTGTTACAGACACCCAGACCCTGGTGAATGCTTCCTGCTTCCAGAGTAGTACTGCCAGGCAGGTCCCATATGGTATGGTCTCCCCAGGAGCCAGGAGTCACTCTGCCACTTCCATTGTTGTTGAAGGGGAGAAATCAGACGTTATTTTCCCAGCTGTTTCTTGGCTCATTCAGATAGGTTCTTGTCTCCAAATACAAACTTCTACACTAGCAGCAAGTCAATCTAGATAAATGTTAGTCAATTAGATTCCTGGGCAAGAAAAGCCTAGGGTTTGTGTGCATTTTTGCTGTCACCATGATTGGCTGCTGTCCCTCAGCCTGGCAAACAGAACAAACCCAGGTGGAGCAGAACCTGAGCCCAAATAGCAATGAGGAGCCCTATGCAATCGGCCAGGAAGTGTGGAACAGAGCCAGCTGCCAGCTGCCAGCTGACCCTGATGGGGCAGGGCTGATGCTGGTCAGGGCCCAGGGGATCCTCACCTTTCATTGGGAAGGATGGTAAGATTTGGGGATAGGAAACAGCCAACGAATGGATAGTCAACTCTGATGGGAGGAAGATGGAAAACAAGGACAAAGGGGTGGGAAAAGACAGTGAAGATTTTTTAAAAAATACATAGTTCAGAGCATAGAGAGCAGCACTGTCCAAAGAACTTTCTACAATAGAGATGTCCTATATCTGCACCATCCAGTGCAGGAGCACGTAGTCACATGGGCCACTGAATGCTTGAAATGTAAATGGAGCTACTAAGAAACTGAATTTATAACTTTATTTAATTTTGCCTAATTGATATTTCAACTGGACAGTGAAGGTCTGGAATGCTAAAGTCAATGAGACTGAAGTTCTGTTTCACTCAGTAGAGTTTTTAAGCTAAAGGGGCCCCGTGATTAGAATAGCATTTGCTGTGTCCCAGACCCTGTGTGCACACAGCACTTGCCACACATGATCTCATTAAATTTCTCAGCATCCTTGGAAGGTAGAACATGTTATTATCCCATTTACAGATGAAGAGACTGAGGCAAAAATGTGCTAAGTTCTGAGCAAGGTCACTTGGAGGCAGATACTGACTCCAGGGCCTTTACAGTCACTGCTCTCCAATCTATGCTCGCCCAGCCAGCTGCATCCAAATGCTGCAAAGTTCCTTCCTGGGGTTTTTCCTCTTTGGGTCTGGCTTTGCCTGTCCTTTGCCACCCCCAAAAGCAGCATCTGAGACAGGGCTTACATGCAAGAAGTTACTTTTGTTCTTTGGATTGTTTATTGTGTTTGCAGAGGCATGGTGGTTAGCTCACGGAATAGGGAGAATGGCAGCCCAATATTTAGATGGTCGCTGCTTTGAGCAAACAGGATCTTCCTCCATGCAGTGTTCTGAGGACCCCTGTGGAATGCACCTTTGAATTGTGCACCTGAGAGATGGTGGAGAGAAGCATCCATCCCTCTGGTCCTGTCCCCTACTAGTCAATAACATGTTCTGCAACAGCTGAACTGAGTGGTCCCTAGTGTCCCTCACACAGACCTGGACACAGCTGAGGGGAGATGCAGTCAGACTGCCCCTGACCTGAGCTGATTGCCACACTAATGGTGGAAGGAAACAAGTGGCTGACCCATACTGTATGATATCACCAAAATGAAATGCCTAGAATAGGCAGAGTCTTAGTCAGAAAGCAGATCAGTGGTTGGCAGGGACTGAGGGGGAGGGAGTGAGTACTAATGAGTACACAGTGTTTCTTGGACTGAGAGAAATAAATAATCTGGGATTAGACAGTGGTGATGGTTGATTGTGAACTTTGTGTTATAAAAATTTTACCTCAACTTTTTTTAATAAAGTGAGCTGAGAGAAGCATGATGACAGGGAAAAAAAAAGTGCAACCCAGGGTCCAAGCCCTGCACTTAACTGTGGGCACAGCCCATTAAGTGTGGGCCCCACCTGGGGGCAGACCTGTTCCTTCACTTGACCAACATCCCCAGACAGAGGGAGTTGGGTGCATTGTGGATCCCAGTAAGTCTGGCTCAGCAGTCCCCATCTCTCCCAGCTGCTATCCAAATGCCACCTCTCTCTGATTGCTTCAGACATAATGAGGTCACAGCACATGCTAAGGCCAGGATGGGAGCCTCACCTAGACTTGTATTTCTCTTCCTCCCAGAAGAATAAGAGAATTTGAAGCCTCACATATCCAGAAGCAGACTCAAGCCCCAGAATCTGTGCATGATAAAATGGTTTATGTGGGGGTGCTAAGTGTTGTAGTGCAGCCATAGTACCTGGGCTCACTTTCATTTACTACTTATTATATGCACACACAATGTGCCTGGGCCCTATCCTGGGCATTAGGGATGCAAAGATGAAGAAGAGTGAGCCTGTCTTCAAGGACAGGATCCTGTGAGGGGGCAGATGTGTCACACACAAGATGTGCAGTCTGTGGTGCAGTCAGTATGTGTGCAACACCCAGTGCCAAACTCCGGAGGGGCTGGTCCTATCAGGGTAATTCAGAGAGGCTTCCTGGAAATGGCTTCCAGAAGTATGGAAGGGTCGGCACTGTAGCATTTTTTCTACAGAGAGTAAGAAACTACACAGCACATTTAAGAAGTTCTGAGGTACCAGCTGCAGTAGTGGCTGCTGTGTTCATAAAATTCTACTGAGGTGCAGCTAGGCCAGAGCCCCACTCTCCCTATAGTTTCTGCCTCCCCCAGAAGCCCTCACTCAACTTGTTAACTGTGCCAAACTCTTGCTACCTTTATGGCCTTCTCAAATGCCCTTCCCTCTGCCTAGAACACTCTTCTCCCCACTCTTCTGACTCAGCCTCACATCCCTGAGTATCCTCAGAAAGGCCTTCTCTCCTCTGCACACCACACTTAGAATTGTTTTTCTGTCAGCTTTCTCCCCAGCAACCTCCTCTGATGAATTGCAAACTCCATGAGGGTAAGACTAGGACTGTTTGGTCTAATCCTGTATGCTCAGTGCCTTGCTCAGTGTTGGGCACACAGTAGGCATTCAGTAATAGTGCTGAAAAATTAATCCATGAATGAATGGGTGGCCCCACCCTTAGACCTGAGATCTGTTCTATCTCTGATCCTGTGATTAGGTTCTTGTTCCTCACCTAACTTTGCTCCCAGTCATTGATTTTCTGGATCCCACCACCCTTGGGTTTCTATCTGCCACTTTCCACAAGCCCTACTTGCTACCCCAGCTACAACACTACACCACTGGGCCATGGTCTCCATTTTCCACATGGTAATGCTCAACTCTGCTCCGCCAGACACCTTCCCCCACAGGTCCAATATCACCAATTAGTGATGTCACTTTCAGGCCAGCCCCCTGGACAGGGCACATCTCAGCAAAGAAGACCATGAAAGAGGGGTTTCTCAGAGCTGGGACAGTGGAGAATCATATGACAAGCCATAGAGAGCTTCTCCAACTACCAGTACCTGACACTCCACATGTACCAAAATACTTATATTTATACATGAAACAATTTCACCAGGTTTGACAAAGTCATATGATGTCATTCCACTAAAGCAGTTCCCTGGAGATGTTGGGAAGCTTGCGGGGTGAGAAAGGAGGTGTAATTGCAGCCATCAGGTTCCCTGCATGGAGTGTCCTTCGCAACATTGTCCCCTAAGTTGTATCATCGTCTTAACAAACAGAGACCATGTGTCGTATCTAAATATAGACAGGAGGATATTACATGGAATTATTCAATAGGAATGCAGAGAAAGTTGTTGCTCATTACAGTTCAGCTGGGCTTTATTTCACAATCAAATGAGGAACCTTGTTCACATCCAAGAGTCTCATATTGACTGTCAGTGCCAGCAGGGCTGAAAGCAGTAGTGAGCTCATCCTACGCTAGATTTTCCATAGCTGACTTTCCCTAGGTCTTTCTGGTAAAAAGAAGGCTAAGCCAACGACTAAAATAAACCATTTCAAGAAGAAACCAGACTTGAGCTGGTCATTTATTTGGCTTGAGGAGCAAGGAACAGCCATGATTACAGTTCTTTGTTTGCCCTCTCATGTGCTGAATTTCTTTTCTGGCATGGAATTAGTTTCTGATCCACAAAAGTACATCAGAGACATCTGGGTTCAAGGCCTGGCTCTGCCACTCACTACCTGTGTGACTTTGAATAGGTGGCTTTAGCTTTCTGTGCCTCGGTTTCTCATCTGTAAAATAAGGATAATTATAGTAGCATTCTCAAGGGGCAGTGAGAAGATCAATTGAAATAATTCAGCCATCATCAATTAATAATTGAACACCTACTATGTTCCAGGCATTAGGATATACCAGTAAAGAAAATAGACAAAGATCTTTACCATGAAGTTTACATTCAAGTGTAGCTAGATTAACAGTAAGCATTAAACCTGATAAATGAATAATTTATATAGTATGTTAGAAGGTCATAACTGCTACAGAAAAGAGAATGTAAAGCAAGTGAGCTAGGGGAAAAACAGCCACATGTTCTTTGCTACAATAATTCCCATCTCCTGTGTCAGGATTTCCCTTAGTGACTTGCTTGACTAGGAGAATGGGGCAGAGTGGTTTTCTGGAAATTCCAAGGCAAGATCTGAAGAACAGCTGCAGCTTCCTTCTGGATCTCTTGCAAATTCTCTCTGGGGGCCCTAAGTGCACATTGGAGAGGTTATGTGTAGGTGCTCTGGTCGAATGTCAAGCTGAGCCCAGCCTTTCAGCCATCCCCACCAAGACACTAGCCATGGAATGAAGCCACCTGGACCCTCCATACCAGCCCATCTACTAGCTAAATACAACCAAATGACCTGAATTGATGGGTGTAGAGCATAAGAATCACCCAACTGAGCCTGGCCTAAATTTTTGACCAACAAAATCATGGGATACAATAAAATGAGTGTTGCTTTAAGTCACTAAGTTTAGGGGTGAGTTGTTATACAGGAACATATAACCAGAAGAGGATGGTAAGAGAGGTTTGGTATATGCATATAAAACCTCCAGGCTTGCCCTGGCTGGTGTGGCTCAGTGGACTGAGTGCCAGCCTGTGAATAGAGAGGTCACTAGTTCAATTCCCAGTCAGGGAACATGCCTGTGTTGCAGGCCAGGTCCCCAGTTGGGGGCATGCGAGAGTCAACCAACTGAGGTTTCTTTCCCTCTCTTTCTCCCTCCCTTCCACCCTCTCTCTCTTTAAAAAACACACACACACACACATACACACACACACAACACAACACAACACAACACAAAACAATAAAAAAACTCTCCAGGACAGCTGCCACTAAATGACATCTGATGTTATTATCCCCACTGGTATTTTTCACTAGTTTCTCTCAACAAGCACTATTTCAAAGCCAGGGCTTTCTGTTAGGCACCATTTCAACCACATTCGTGTGTTCATGCATAAGCAACAGATTGTTTCTCCTCTTGGACATAATGTTCTGCAGACAAACAGATGTAGAGAGTTCAGACCCAGAACTCAAGGGATAGCAGGACAAGGAAAGAGCCCCATAAGTCATAAGGGGATTTACCTTCTCACACTCAAAAAAATTTTTAGACTGCATTTTGTTGGGCAGAGAGGTTTTCCTGGTAATCATAACCTTAAACAACTCTTAGGAAAACAGGTGCAATTGTGTTTTATTAATCCATGCAAATTTCTCATGAGACCACTATGAAGAAACCCATGATCATGCATATTTAAAAGCTCTCTATGTTTTGTTTTGCTCAGTTTCAAATATTGAGGATGGAAAAGAGCCTCCCAATGGAGATTAGTATAGCTTGTACACCTGCAAAGTTTGGAATTCTCTTAGAGGAAAATGAAAGAATATGATTGTATTAATTATTTATTCCAAAGGAAGCAGACTAGAGCTAGTAAAGAGAGAGAGAACACCGCACCCTAAAAATAAGTGAACACAGGTAGGCATTCTAATAAAAAAATTAATGGACACAGATGGCAAGGGTTATTTGGAAATGTGGATGGAATGTAAATGAGAAAAAGGGTGAAAGGATGTAATTCAAAACATCAAGTGCTAGACAGAAAAAAGAAAGTGGGCAGAGCAATCTCAGAATATGCAGCTAATAATTAGCTAAATGTTTTACAATGTGGTTTTAATAAAAGTTCTTCCCCTCCCATTCCCCAGCCTCCACCACCACTCCCATCAGATCAAATGGGTAGTATCACTCACACTCATTCCCAAAGCCTGAGGACTGGCCAAACAATGTCAATAGCATCCCACAGTACTGTACTGCCACCTAATGACAGCTATTCAAATTGTAGGCACAGCACCTGAGCAAACTTACCGTCTTTTGCCATGTATAAAGTGCATTTTTTTTTTGCCAAAATATTTAAAGGAAAAATACGGATGCACATTAAACTTGGGCTATACTAATTCCATACCTATACAAAGGTTTTAAAATATTTTATTTATACTTATGCATTAAAAGTGTAACTCTAGAAAGCAATAATGATATCTGAATGCAAATTAATACCCTGGAATATGATAATCGGTTTTGTTTCTAAATATAAATAATAAAAAATTGTATTAAAAAATTTAAATGAAAGATTTTTTTCTGAAAGTTTGGGCCAAAAACATGGGCATGCACTGTACACTGGAGGGAGGAGGGAGGAAGAAAAGAGAAGGGAGCCAACTGCTCTTGATGCCTTCTACGTGTTGAGAGTTTGATAGCTGTTGTTTCATTTACTCTTCACAACTGCCCTACAAGAAAGGTTACCGTCAAAGTATTGAAGATTATTAGAGGTCAAGTATACAGCCAAGATTCCTGAGCTCAATCCTAACATAGGTCCAAAAGAGTTGATGATGCATGCCTGTCAAGTCACATTGCTTTAATGTACTAAACTTCTCTTCTGGCTCCAAAAATACTATGATATTTGAGAGAGATGCCTGTGAGCTTTGCCAACACAGGTCGATTGGTCTTCAGGGAGTTGTCCTGTATGGTGAGAGGACATTGCCCTGTTCAGTGGTCATGAGTCAGAGGTGAAACTGAGACTGAACCCTGAAGTAGCATACCCATTTCTCTGTGAGGTTCAGATCATTTTCAGCTTTCTATAGCAGTGTGGCTGTATGCATCAGGATACATATCAGCCTGCAGAGGAATCACTTCTCAGGTGGTTTGGATACAGGTAGTCCATGATCCACTAATCAGAAGTTGTTCTGGATGCTTCAGATGCAAGATATGAACATCTTTTTTTCCCCAGCAACCTCAGTCTTTGCCTTCCCTTATACCATGTGCAACACTTACAGGGGATAGGGAAACTGCCACTTTATTGGTTCCTTCCATTGCCTTTTACTCTGTATCTGAATCCCTTCAGGAAAACAGAAACCACTCCACACATTTCAAGTGGAGGGAATTCATGACAGGAGACTGGTTATGCTGGTGATGGATCAACTGAGAAGCTGCACAAATATCAGTGACAGCTAGAGACAACTCCACTCTCAGGAACAGAAAGACAGGAGAGGAAACAGTGTTACCTAAGCTATATAAGTTGAATCCATATCTGGCCTGAGCAGTGCCCACTGGGTCTGTGGAAGGAGGAGGTGTCCAGCAGCAGTCTAAGCCATGGAGGAAATGCTACTCAGAGCAGAGATGGGAAATCAGATGCTTTTCATGTGCCCCCCGAGCTGGGAACTAAGATGGAATTCTGAAGGCCCAAATAATACCAGTGTTTAGAAAGCACCCTTTCCCAGTGGTCCTTAAGCCTGGGCAAGCCTCAGAACCAGTTGGAAGCCCAGCTCAGAGATTTTGATGCAGTAAGTCAGAAATAGGTCGTGGACAAAGATACTATGAAGTAAGTGCCTGTAATGTGAGAACAGGTTGAGAACTGATACGGTAGAACAAAAGAGCAGGGATGTGTTTACCACTGCATGTTCAGTAATCACCATATCCAGCCCTAGAGAGATGTAGAGTTGTTCAATATATATGTATTGAATGAATAAATGAATAGCAATGATCCAGAACCCTTGGTGAACCAGATAGATCAAATGGGTACCACTGCAGAGCAGAGCATGTAACGAATCAGTAGTCAGAAATAATCAGCACTAAACAGATGAGCATGGCTACCAAGGCTAATCTAAAGCAAATTGACTTTTAGCCTGAAATGAATCAAATGTGAAGAGAGGACCAATGTCCCAAAACAAAGTAACTGAATCCAGAAGAGGAGAGGTTGGGTGTCCATCTACTTAGTCTATGTGGAGTTTCCATCCTCTGCATTTATAAAGGCACCATCAGTGACTCTGATGACTGTACTCTGATTTTATTTCAGATTTTCCCCTAAAAAGTGGGCTGCTCCCACTTCTCTCCTTCCATTTTGCTTCCCATCATCTAGTACTGTATGTGACAAAGAAGGTCCAGCTAATCAGTGGTACCACTGCAACTCCATCTACCCCATGAGTGGAGGAAATGGCAGATAATCATATCCCAATTGGTCTGCTAGTAGCTGCCTGTGGAACCCTGAATAAGCCGCTGTACCATTTTCCTCCTACTTCTCCATTCCTTATGCCCCCTTCCCTCCATGTCTTTTTCAATTTCTCTCTCCATTTCATTCTTTCCACATTCCTCTTTTCTCTCATCACAGCCCTCTCCTTCCTTTCCTTCTCCCTTTCCTGTTCTTCATGCCCTGGAGCATCACCTCCACTTTGAGCAAAGCCTCAGTCCATATTTCTGTGTTGTTTTTTTTTTTTTTTTCAGTATGATATAGAACTAAGTGCAGACATGTCCTTGAACATCTCATCAGGGAGGAGGGATGATACATGGCTTTCTAGAAGAAAGAGGCAGTTTGCCTTGATTATTCCCCTGAGAAACTTTATAACTTGGGACATTTCAAATTGACGTGAAAGAGCTGTAGGCAAGGTCACTGGCAGCTATTTCAGTCCAATCTGGGCTTCAACCAGCTCTTCTATCCCCATCATGGGAAGCTCCCATCAGAGAAACCTGGCCTTATCTCTCTGCATTGCAAGCATGAGGGCTGCTGTGTTTCCCAAGCTCTGAAAATTGAAGGAGCACCACAGCTGGTTGCCCCACAACATTTAAGATGACAGAATTGTCCA
Organism: Anoura caudifer; assembly: GCA_004027475.1. Lineage (NCBI taxonomy): Eukaryota > Metazoa > Chordata > Mammalia > Chiroptera > Phyllostomidae > Anoura > Anoura caudifer. The sequence continues at coordinate 4,367 of PVKU01010550.1, read as the reverse complement.
CAGTGTCTCCCGCTGTGAATGACCTACTAATGAGACCAGCACACCCTAATGGGGTAACAGTTACCAATGCCTGAATGCACATCAAAATAACCTAGGGAGCATGTAAAAAAAACATCCAGGTGCAAGCACCCATCCCAGACATACTGAATTCTACTTCCCAGTGCTGTCCAGACAGCCAACCCAATACTCTCCTGCTAATCTCGGGAACCACAGCCCTGAAGGAACTTTGCATCTGGAAATAATGGGGCATTTAAATCTGACTCACAGACAGGTCTCTGGCTAATGATTTTCAAGTCCATTTACATCCTCTGTGTAACAATCAAGTATCTAATTTTTTTTGGCCTACTCTGCACATTTCTAAATAAACAAAACAAACTCACTATGTTAAAGTACTAATCCCTTCCTGCCTTATGGACTTGGACTTTCCCCTAAGCCCAATTTAAGCAGCATAGTCCACTTTTGTGACTTCTAGCTCCCTTCCCTGTTACCCCTGATGTTTTCTTTAATCCGATTTTAGATGAACAAGAATACCGGAGGAAGATTATTGCATGATTTTTTTTCCTGGACTCATGTGACAGGGGTGCCTGGTTCAGTGTACAGCCAATGTCAAGACTGAAGCCTTCTTTCCCACTCCATCAGAAAAAAATGAAAGTATGCCCTGAAGCTAAGAGCTCAGCTTCCCATCTTTCTGTAACCAATAGTAGTACAAGTAAGGGTGGAGACATGAAGAGGAAAGTATTGTTCACACCTGCTTTGGGGAAAAGCTTTTGCCCTTGTTAAGGCAAGCTTTCAACCCTAACCCAGTGGCTTTGGAGAGTTCTTTTAGCAGCAGAATCATGTTTTTAAGTTTCTTATTTGGAAATCTTGTACCTCTAACAAATAATAAAGAGCAACCCTGCTTCATGCCTGATTTGTGGCCTCTCACCCCTGCAAATATCCTGCACCTTACACGGAAACCTGGTTCCTGTGAAACCCAGTTTAAACCATCCACTTAAACTTTGGCACCCTCCTCTCTCATTCAGCAGTTTTCATGAGATTTCAGGGATGTGTCTGCAGATCAGACAATGGCCAGCAGGATGGAGGATCATGGTCATTTGCTAGAAGAGATGGATCGAGTCATGTCAGCTTTATTAGTCTGGAATCCTCTAAAAATAAGGACACTCAAGACAAGGACTCGGTACAGATCATTTCTTTAAGAGGGTAATCCTAAAGAAGTGAGGGAGCAAGGTGAGTGAGACAAGAAAGGAAGAAAAACCAATGGAAGGACATGTACTGAGGTTGCTGTTGAGCAAAGGGAATTCAACCACACTGGGAATCATACACAGTGTACCTAGAACTGTCTGCCTGAAAAAAAAAAAAGGGACAACTGAGCACTTATCCATAGGCTATGGCTTCCCTGGGGTGAAAATTGTTGATGTGCACATGCACACACACGTATCTGGTATGTACTTATACTCTTGAAGTTTAAATAGTGACAACTAAAATCAGTCATGAACATTGTGTTCTTGGGGTGCTCTTTCCAGGATAAGGCATTCCCCTTAAAATAATCTACTGTTGTCAAAAACCTCATGGGAAATTAAGATGAGACTCTTCAGCACCCTTCATGAACAAACATCCATCCCTGTGGATACACTTTTAAAATCTGAGGAGGCATTCCTCATGCTCATACCAGCCTCTCTCTGCTTGACTCACACATCAGCACTGAGTCCCCTCCTCCACCTCCTCCAGACTCCAGGATCAGGGCTGGAGCATCCAGGATGACTCTACTCACCCCTCAGTACAGAGAGTGTCCCCTTGATGGGGTGTCTTCAGGATGAAACTCAGCTGATCAGCAATGGAAAGCCTAGTTTGTGCACATCCTAGCCATCAGAAGCTGGGTTGTGGCCTGACTTGATTTCTAAGCTTCGGTTAGTGTGACCAGCCTAAGAAAGCATGGCTTTTCAGTGGAACTCTCAGGCTCACTTCCTATAAATTCCCCCACATGGTTCAGAGACACTAAAACCTTTTCTCCCATTACCACTGTCCTCAAATGGGATTAAACTTCTCAGAGCTAATGTGTATGGGGGTTTGGAGAACACCCACCACAGGTTAATGGTATATTAAACCAACAGAACACAAAACTGTGTGTGCAGCATGATGCCAATTCTGCTTTAAAAGGAAAAGGGAGAGAGAGAATAGATCACACAAGATGTCATTTGATCAAGGGTCCATGGCTGACTCAGGCCAATGGCTCTCCAAGTGTGCTCCCTGGACCAGCAGCAGCATCACCTGGAAACTTGTTAGAAATTCAAATTCTCAGTCTTTGTCCCACCCTAGACTTACTGTATCAGAAGTTATGAAGATGGAACTCAGCAGTACAGAAGATTCTGATAGATGCTAAAATTTGAGGACCATTGAGTTGAGCTAGTCAATGAAGCAGCCATTGGTCACTGTGCTAGGAGCTGGGACAAGACCAATTTTCTGTCCTCCAAGAGTATTGGTGTGTAGGGAAACTAAGGTACATGCTTATAGCAACAAAATGCCAGGGAAAACAGACATCTGGGCAGCCCAGAGAAAAGTAAGGAGGGAGGTGAGTGCTAGAAGCATTCACAGAAAAGAAAAATCAAAGAAAAGGAAAACCAAGAGAAAAAGCAGAATGCTGATGGAGAGAAAAACCAAAACAGAACAGGGAAGAAAGAAGGGAAGAGAGAAAGAAAGAGAAAGAAGAAAGAAAGAAAGAAAGAAAGAAAGAAAGAAAGAAAGAAAGAAAGAAAGAAAGAAAGAAAGAAAGAAAGAAAAGACATAGAAAAAATCCTGATGGGGCCTGGGAGCCCAACTCTATAAAGTCCTTTGCAGTTCACCAGCTCATTTCTTGAGTCTGGCCTGCTTTCTAACAAGCTGCAGGAATGTGTTTGGGTGCTAATTTACATAGTTTATTTATCAGGCGAATGCAGGCCAGGTAACACGCAGCTTCTCAGCTGCTCGTGCCATCAGTAGAGAGGATGCTAGAAATTTTGATTGTTATGAAGAGTAAAGCTGTGAGTCAGAAATGGGAGTTTTCCTAAGCAGACATCAATTAAAAAGTATGGACCTCTCCCATGACCCATGTGATGGCACATTTTATTTAGCTTCATACATGGTATCATTTTTTTGATTCTCTATCAAGTTCCTTTCTGCACTCCCCATTTTGCAGTGCATTAGTTACCATGAAAACAATGAGGCTCCTGTGGGATGAGCATAACTTAATTGACTGAGCAGAAAGTCATTTTGTGCAATTGTTGGACATTATACATGTGTATATATTTATATACTATATCATAATTATTATACATACACATTTATAGACTATATACAGGGTCTGGCAGAAGTAAGACCTGCTTGAATGTGGTTGGTAGGGTAATATGGGTGCAATAATTTGTAGTTTTAATTTGCACATTTCACCCAAAATGTCATGTGGTGTACTTGAGTATAATATTGTTATGTTACAGAATTACATGCTTATGATTTTGTAACAGAAAAGCGGTGTTATTTGTAGTGGATCCTGTATATATAATTATTAAATCCAGGACTTTAAGGAAATCTAATAATTTAAGGAAATTTATGAGGGAAACAATACATGCATTGAATTTAAAATGTTAGTGATGTAGGACCACCACAGTACTTGGGCCACACATTATACCATGGCCTATAAAAAGAGAATATTGGGTGAGGGGCCAGCAAGGCAGAACTGAAAGAATGCTGGCATGGCAGATGGGAGAACTGGATTCTTGCCCTGGGCATGCCTCACATAGCTGCCTGGGTGACTCAGCACAAGCTATTTCTCCAAGATTATTTCCTTATCAGCTGAGAGAAATGAGCAAAGTTGTTCCTAATGCCCCTTTCCATATGCATGTCCCAAGATTTAACCATGCTTAATCAATGGTCTCATCTGTTACTGCAGAAGACACTATTCTGTGGCAAGGATGAATTCATTCATCCATTCATTTATCCATTCAACAGTCATTTATTGAGTATTTACATGTTAAGCTAGGCTCTAAGGTTGAGTGAATTCTACAGAAAGTTGAGGTGTTGACTATATGGAGTTTCCTCAGAAAACTAAAAATGGACTGCCTTTTGACCTGACAATTCCACTGCTGAGATTGTACCCTAAGAATCCTGAAATACCAATTCAAAAGAACCTATGTACCCCAATGTTCATAACAGCACAATTTACAATAGCTAAGTGCTGGAAGCAGCCTAAGTCCCATCAATAAATGAGTGGATCAAAAAACTATGGTGCATTTGCGCAATGGAATACTATGCAGCAGAGAGAAAGAAGGAGCTCCTACCCTTTGCAACAGCATGGATGCAACTGGAGAGCATTATGCTAAGTGAAATAAGCCAGGTGG
>PVKU01010549.1:0-51134 GCA_004027475.1 Anoura caudifer | reverse complement strand
GCGCTGTGGCTCCCGCCAGTGCAGGTACAAACCCGGCTCCCCTGCACCTGGGGCCGAGAGCCGTGCGCATCACACGACCCAGCCTGGGCGCGGCTCTGCCGCCGCGGGGCAGGCACACCGAGCGCTGGGACCACCAGCCGGGGGTCCCTTTCTCAGGCTTTCTGGTGGCCCAGGGCCCATGGTGACCACCATTGGGACCCGGACACGGGGACGGAGGGAGTGGGAGGCGCGGGGTGGGGCACGGGTGGGTGTGTGCAGGGGAAGCGAGTCCACCTCGGACCACAGGCTGCAGGAAGCCCCCGCAGGTGTTGCATTCGTAACCAACGGCCCCCAGAACTGCCCAGCGCCACCACACGAGGCCCGCGCCTGCTCACAGTGGTGGGCATACCTCAGGGGGCTGCTTTTTGATGGGTTTCTTTTTTTAAAAAAAGATTTTATTTATTTTTAGACAGAGGGGAAGAGAGGGAGAAAGAGAGGGAGAGAAACATCAATGTGTGGTTGCCTCTTGAGCGCCCCCTACTGGAGACCTGGCCCACAACCCAGGCACGTGCCCTGACTGGGAATCGAACTGGTGACCCTTTGGTTCACAGGCTGACACTCAATCCACTGAGCCACACGAGCCAGGGCCTGATGAGTTTCTTATGACCCACAGTTACCCCCACTGTGTCCCCTCTGCAAATTAATCCGCCTGGTCAAGGTCAAAAGGGCATCACCCTTGTGTGTCGATGACCCTTTGGGGGCTAAGTTCTTAGGGACCCAGTGTCTGGGTCTTCTAGCATCACGTGGGAAGAGGCGCCTGGACACACAAGCCGGGGAGGCGCTGCCGGTCTCACTCCCCCAACGAGGGGTGAGGCTGGGGGGTCCCCTCCCCCTTCCTGGTTTCTCTCTGCCTGTTGGAGCCCAGCCTCTGGCCTAGCGGAGGTCAGCGTGGCACAGCATGGACTCCGTGACTTGGGGGCAGGACAAGACTAACCAAGAGATGCCACTCAGAGGGAGCTTGCTCCGTGCCACCCGCGTCCGCCTGCGTTTAAAATGCGGCATTTGGGACGTCGCCCGCCCCTCTTCCTGCCCCGCCTCTGCCCCCGAGATGGCCCGGCCCCGGCGTGTCCCTCCGGGCAGACGGCTCGGCGAAGTTGCCGCAGCTGTCCTGCGCCTCGGCGCGCTTTCCAGAAGTGAGGGATGTCATAATTTACCCCAGCGGAACATGTGCTTTGTTCGGTGACAGGGTAATTAGACATTTTTTCCAGCAGACACGTTAAATATATACTTACGCATTAAAGCTCTGTGTCTCGGATGAGCTCTGTTGATTTATTCTTTACGCTACAATCTTTGCCTGTTGAGAGCCACACACAACTCAGCTTCTAGGCCAAAAATAAAATAAAATAAAATAAAATAAAATGGAGGGGACAGGAAAGGAGAGAGGGATGGCTGCCATATGCTAAGCGCGGGTCAAAGGGGGGGTAGCTCAGGGGGACGCGGGCACGCACGTGCACCCCCACGTACCACACACAGATGGGCTCGCACACGCACACATGTGTGCACGCACAGACACGCTCAGCCCCGCGGGGGGAGCCGTGCATAACGCTGACCTCTCTCACTAGAGGGCAACCCGACCCCAGCGTAGGGAGCCTGCTTCTCCCACGGGCGGCGGCGGCGTCCCAGGAGGCGCCCGCGAGTGGTGTGACGCGTGCTGCTGCTCTCACGGAGGTGCAGCGTCACTCTTGGAAACGACTCGCCGTTCGGGCTTCTCCACAGGTGGCCAGGGCTCCTCCACGACCCCTGCCGCACCGGGACCGGCTGGCCCTGTCTTTCCGCAGGCAGCTCCGGCTAAGAGCCGAGTCTTCCGCCCTTTGAATCGGGCCCCTTTCTCCTGCTCCCGAACGGCCGGCCTGCTCTTGGTGCAGCAAACTGCACCCCCCCCCCCCCCCGGGCTGGCCTGCAGGTGGCAAAAGCCACCGCCGCTCCAACAGGACCCCGGGCAGGACGAGCACCTTCGGTCCGCGGCCGAGCTGGCTCTCTGAGCATGCGCCTGGCTTGCCGCTGCATCCGCCCGTCCACCCCCACTGGGGGGTGTTGGGGGTGGGGGCTGCAGGTTTCCACGGGAGGCCACGCTTTCCCGGAGCTGTTCTCCGGGTTGCTTCCAGGAGACTTTGGGCATAATCGTGAGGCAGGAGGCTTGTGTTTGTCTCTGCTCCCCAAACAATGAAGGTGGTCCGTTCACCTCCAGGACTCGGCCCCAACGGACTCTTTTAACTTTGACAAAGTCCCCTCGCGTTCAGGAACCGGGCTGCTGGGGCTTCTTTCCAGCGTGGGAGGGGGAAGCTCCGAGCTGCCTCCTCGCTCCGCTGAGGCCTGAGAAGCTCTGGGAACCTCAAGAAACTGATTCCGCAGGCTCAGCCCGTGAGCCAACGATCACACACACCTGTCCTTCGTTCCTAAATAAGTTAAAATATTAGCCGTTGCGAGAGGAACGAAACAAAGCTTCAAGCTGCCAGGGTCTCTGTGCCCTTTGTTCCGTAGGCGAGTCACAAGGGAACTTCTCTGTAAGAAGCGTGCCTGGCCCGAGAGGAACGAGGGGCCTCTTTTCCTCCGGAGAACTGGCACCTTCCACAAACAGTCAGACTCAGCGGTTCAGGCGTTGCTCCGAGACACAGCCACAGCCTTCCCCTCACGTGGCCGGTCGGGCCCACGGTCTCGGCTCTGCACAGCGGCTTTCCCTCCAGGAGAGGCTGACTGCGCGTCAGGGTGCAGGGGGTGGAACACACGCACTTACGTTGTCCTTACACAGCTGGCAGCCCTTTGGGACACGTGTCCAGGCTTGTCCTCAGTGGGAACTTGGTGGCCTTGAGTTCCCAGTCCTCAACCCTCAGCCGCGTGGGGCTGACAAATTCTCCAAAGCCTCCTTGCTGCCTCTCACCTCCTTCCTCCTCGGTGCGAAGCCTCACCGGGGGCCCTCGGAGGCTGCCGGCGCGCACGCCGGTCGCGGGGGCCGGGCGCCTGTTTGCGGGCGACGGCGTGGCCTGAGCTGAAGGGCCTCGCGCTTCCCTTTGAAATGCAGCCGTTACAGCGAAGCCGAACTGAGTAAAAGGACTCCGGAGAGGGAGCAGATTGTTAGCCATAGATTAGAAGCGCAGCCTAATCCTTCGCCGGCATTAAATATTTAACATAATCACACCACAGGTGCCAGGAAGATGTCGGCATTGTTTAATTAGACTTAATTAAACATAGGGAAAATCTAATACTAATTCAGGTCGAGGTTTTTAATCCATTACAAAACCTCCCCCCTTAGGCCTCTGTCTCTTTGCTGGGTTGCTCCTCACTCTCTTATTAACCAGAAAAACGTGCCTCATGGGGGTTGGAAAGTCGGGCGAGAAGGATGGAGACACACGTACACGGGACCGGGCTGCGTGCACAGACCAAGGACGGGACAGTTCGGTGGCATACGTGGGACATGGCCAGTATCTGTACGGTGGGTGTAGGTCTCGCATGTCATCCCTGATGTGAAATATGTTCCTTAGGAATGGGCACGCTGGAAACTTTAATTGGCACATGTGTGTGCACACACCACACATGTGCACATGCATGCATGTATGCACACATGGCGTATGCATGTGTGCATGCATGCATGTGCGTGTGCAAAGCATAGCTCTCAGACTGGATTTTCCGCATTGAATACCAACAAAAAAAAGCGACGAATCGCGCTCTGACCAGGTGCGTCTGACACCAACTCTAAGACCCCGGGAGGGGCAGGCGCCCCACTGGTCACACAGAGGAAACGCTTGAAGATTTCATATTTATCACGGAACCACCACCTTTTTTGATCCTGACGCTTGAGTGTGAAATTGTTATTTCAATTTCCTGCCCTCTGTGTCTCCCACATGAAAAAAAAGGTCGCAGAGCCTCAGATGTCACTGTGTAGTCCCGAGAAACACCATGTTTAATCAGTCGGCTTTCCTCCGCTGCAACCGCCGCCTGTGAAACTGTAAACGCGCTCTCCTCCTAGGGGCGCGTCTCGGCGACATTCCCCAGGCGGCCGTCTCCGGTCAGCAACGCAGGGTGTGCCAGGCTGAACAAAGCCTGCGTTGCTGCCGCAGCCTGGGCACAGCATTGCAGCTCCGAGAAACTCACCCTAAAGACGTAATTAGGGCTGTGCCCAGAGACCTAAGGAGGCAGTTGTTGATGGCGGTGTTGTCTGAAACACCCCCACCCCCCACCACAACGGCAAAAATAGGAGCCTCCCAGTGAGGCCTCCGCACCAAGGAGCTCATCAGAAACCCCCCTGCAGAGAAACGGTTCCTGACACGGGGAGAAGCTCCGTGAAACCACGCCGGGCTTCTAGGCACGTGGACGGCCTCGCTGCCTTTGGGATCCTGGCCACGTGGGAGGCGGGGTCTCAGCCCCGAGGGGTGGGGGCGGAGCAGAGGGAGGGATTGACAGGCTGGAGGAAGCCAGCACGACCTTCTGCTGCGGTGGGTGGTCAGTCGGGAGCAGCCGTGGGGCGGGCAGAGGTCTGCTGTGGGGGGAGTGGGGTCCCCTCGTGGGAGTGTCCCGTGGTGGCGGTTCTGCTGGTGCGGCAGTGGACCACCATCAGGGGCCTCTCGGGTCACCCTGCGCCTGGCCTTTTTGCTGTTTTCTAGCCGATTCTGTGAGCCCTTCCAACACGGCGCTTAGGTTAGTCTCCAGTGGCTGTGTGGCAAACATCACAGCCCCAGGGAACACAAACTTACCCTCCCACAGTCTGGGGGCCCGAGGTCCACGGAGGGGCTCCTGGGCCTCAAGTCCAGCTGTCAGCAGGGCGGGTCCCCTCTGGAGGTTCTGGGGGGCCCCTGCTTCCTGGCCTTCTCCAGACCAGAGAGGCTGCCTCCCTTCGACAGCCATGGGCATGCACAGGTCATTCCTACCTCTGCTCCGTCCCCGAGGGTCCTTCTTGGACTCTGACCCCCACCGCGTCTCTCACGAGGACCCCTGTGCTGACCTCGGGCCTCGTGTTGACCCGGGATCATCCCCGCCCTGTGACCCTTGCTGTCATCCCACCTGCCGAGTCTCCTTTCCCTGGTAAGGGACAGGATCCAGGTCCCGGCCGTCCCACCCCCGGACGAAGTCTCTGGGGTTGTCTGCAGGGCTTTTCCCACCCGAGGGAACCGGGGGTTGTGTTTGTTTTGTAACCAAGCGTTGTAACCAGTGGTAACCGAGGATTGTAACCCAGGGTGTCCAAGGGGAGCTGCTGGCTCCCGGCAGTCAGCTGGGCTCGGAGCGGCCCCCTTGGGCGGGAGTAAGCGCTCCGTTTGCGCATAGTGAGACCACACAACAATAATGCCGGGAAGAGACTGGAAGGCCGTGCGCCAAACCGCGCGGTCCGTGCAGGGTGGCGAGGTGATGAGTGGCCTGACCCTACCTCCCGCGTTTCCTCCTTCGGGGCTGCTTTTGGATTTCGTGTTACTTTCATTCCACAGTGTCGGTACCGGTGCAGGGCCCACGCGCTCGGGACCCCCACCAATCTGGAAGTGAGCGTAACACCCACCTTCGGTGAAACCGAATCACCAAATCCCTCTGTTTCCCTCCGTGCGGCTCCACGGAGGTGCCTCGTCCCACACGACCTCAGTCCCCGCGCTGTTGGTGAAACCTGTGGATGCGGCGACTTTTCTGTCAAAGCCGAGAGGGTTACTTTCTGGAGAATTGAACTGAGCTAGTTACCGAACCCAGGTGAGCAGCAGAGGCTCCCGTCCGATCATTAAGAAAACTGCGGCGCCCCCCTCGCCTCCGGCCCCACCTCGTCGGTGTTTCTGGGAGCGCGGAGGGACATGTGTTTTGAAAACATCGTCCTCTGGTGACTGCGGGACGGACACCCGGCTGCTGTCTGCACTTCCGGCTGGGGAACTGGCTCCGTCTGTCAGCAGAGAGGAGGCTCCCCCACCCCGGCGCCGGGCACCTGCCCAGGGTGACAGGTCCGGCGTGCATTGGCATCTGTGTCTGGGCCATCAACAGGTGCGCCGCTCCTGGGACCCGCCGGCCCCTCTCCTGTTCAGGAGCCTCACGATGAGCTTCTCATAGCAGAAGTGTGGATAGTGAGAAGGGTCCACACCGGCCGGTCGAGTTCCGGAAAAGAACCGGGACCCACGCAGGGCCCACAGGCCGCCAGAAAAGCCGTCACGAATCCAGGCGGGGAAGCCCTGGCCCGACGTGCGGGCCCAGGGAGACTCAGGAGCGATGGGTCAAAGCCTGTTTCCCCACTTGGCCCAGACAGATGCTCTCTGTGTGCAGGGTGACGGAGAGTCTAGGAGGACAGTGAGACGATACTGGGGTTTCCCGTAAGGGTGGCCTGCACCCGGTACCCTGGGAACCCGATGGAATGTTCCGGCTGTTTGGGCATCGGGAGTGAAGGGTGGTGTCCAGTCCCAGCTGGAGCCCCAGGAGGCAGCAGGGCCCACGGAGCCACTCAGCCAGCAGGGCAGTTTGAGGGAGAGAGGGTGGGGCAGCTGCCGGTGCCCTTCTGCTCGGGGTGGGTGGAAGGGAGCCCGGGTGTGGGGTCCCCTTTCTGTCCGCGTCCTTGCACTTGGAGGAGGCCTGGGGCATGGCTGCCCCCAGCCCCCTTCCTCGTCCTCCAGGACCCAGAGCCTCCGCAGCAGCGGGAAGGCTTCCCCGGCCGCCATGGGACGTCAAGACCGTTCGGCCCCCAGAAGCCGGCCCCTGCCTGCTGTGTACGCTGCCCTTCAGAGCCCAGCAGCCTGCTCTGCCCGTCTGTGCACCGTGACCTGGCATCTCCAGTGGGATGACCCTGCTGTCATTCCGCAGTCAAAATGTCCCCCCTCCCCCTGTCACTCCGGGCCCTGCCCCCCGCCCCGGGGGGTGGGGGCGGAGCACAAACCTGAAGAAGCCCATCGGACCCAGGGAACTGGCAGGTGCCCATCTGCCTCGCACCTTTGGACCCGTGCACGTCCGGCGCTCGCTCACTGGAGCCCTTCGGGGGCAGGGAAACGGCTCAACCCCCTAGCCTCAGTCCCCACCCGTGAAGTGCACGCTCACCCTTCCCCCACACCGAATCCTTGCTGGTGTGCATCCCCGGGCATGCGAGGTCAGGAGGCTGGCAGTGGCGGTGGGACCCAGCCCCACCCCGGGAGCTGGCAGGTCTCCGGCAAACGCTTATGCTCTCGGTCCACTCCGTGGATTCTCACCCGCGGAAGGCAGCCATCACATCTGTCTTGCAGGCCGTCGTGGAGACTCAATTAGAGGAGAGGGGTAGGTGAGGCCTTTGGCACGGTGCCGAGGCGACCGGTGAATGACAGATACCACGGCGCTTATTTTACGTGCTCCCCGAGCCCCAAATGAGCTACTTTAACATCATTTCAAAGATGAAGAAACTGATTTGACACAGGCATTTATTTTTACAGAAGCCTTGAGACACTCTTGCCTTCCAGCGCCCCCCACCCCGCAGCCTGGAGGGGGAAGCTTCCGAGCCTGAATCTGAGCGTGTCAACTCTCTCCTCTCTGGTCTGGGGACAGGTTCCCGCCGCCTCCAGAGCACAGGCCAGGAGCTCCCACCTGAGGAGGTCGGGCCAGGGGACCCAAGCCCCGTGCTCCTCCAGCCACGGAGCAGGGGCGGTGCACAGACAGGTCTCCGTCCAGCCGTTCTCCTCTGGCCACGGCGTGATGTGGGGGGGTTCGCACATGTGTGCCCAGTGCCCCGGTCTCTGACACGTGTGGACCTTGTCTCTCTTCCTGGATGTGCTCTTGCCTCCAGCGTCACCTCCGTGGTCCTTTCTCACCTGCGAAGTTGCAGCAGGCTCCGGAGGACCCGCGCACCCACCCGCCCCTTTGCGGTCCACACACGCAGACGAACGGGGCCAGGCCACCTTCTCACTGCTGTCCATGGCTCCCAGGTTCTGGGGACACAGCCGGCTCACCTGCTGTCCAGTGAGAGCCCAGGACCCTTGACTCAGGTGTGCTCACCTGGCCTCCGTGGCCCCAAGCCCAGCTCCGGCACAGGTGGGCCTGCGTCCGCCCTTGTGGAAGTGGCCGCCTTCCACGTGGGTCTTTACAAACACTCGTATGTGGTCCCTGGAGTCACTGTTTCACGCTCATGTGGCTTCACAGAACTCAGGGCACATCCATCTTGCCAGGAGGGACACTCGGCCCCACACACTTCTCGGGCATGCCGGGTGCAGGGGGCGTCCCCATGCAGGAGGTGGGCCAGGCCCCGGTTTGCGGTGGGCAGCTGCGCTGGGTCTGAAGAAGTGAGGACGAGACCCTTCCTCACATCCTTGGGGCCTGGCCGGGCTCATATGACCTCCCCTTTGACCTGCAGTATTGCCAGCCACGTGGGCCTTGAGGACACCTCAGGGACCCAGGCTCTGTCTGGCCAAAGGCTGGGGCCGGGCGGGGGCTGTGACATGTTCCGACTGCCTGAGAGCAAGGGCGGTGTGCCAAGCGTGGGGGGGACATTCCGCCCAGAGCTCTCCACTGGAGTTCAGCTGGTTTATACGGCCAGGTCACACTGGCCCAGTGGACTTCCCTCCCGGTCACAGATGCGCCCTGGGGGAGGGGCAGAGATGTCACGCACACCCGAGGTGATGTTGTCACAGACCTGCTCACACGAAGGCTTCCAGGAACCTGGGTCAGAATTAGGGTCAGAAGGGAACCCAGAGAGATAGTCGCCCTGACATGGTCAGTGGCCACAGTGAAAAGGCCAGGAGAACGTGGTCCTTGTGGTCTGAACCACAAATTTAAAGAGTAAGCAGAGGAGAGGGGAGGAGACCCCCGGAGCAGATGAAACGAAGTGGCCGTGTGGACGTCGTACCCCCGGGGAGCATCTAGCAGGACTGCAGACCAGATGGGCTGCAACAGGGCTGGACTCCGGCCACGTAGCGTGCCGGAACGGGTTCCGTGCGTCTCAGCTGCCACCCCGGCGGGCTCTCCCGGGCCCACAGACCCGCCGAACGCCCGGCCGCCGCGCCTGCCGAGGTCTGAGCCTTCTTGCTTTGCAGCCACGCTTGGCAGCGCCGCCGTCTCACTTTCAAAGCAGTAAGTACCTCCCCGTTGGGATGCTTTGAATGCGCGCGGTGTCCCACGAACCCCAATTGCCTTCTTCCCGTCTGCTAAAGCGTCTTCTAATTCCTCGTCGCTCCACTTTGAAGGGAACACAATGAGCGCATTCAAGTCCTCCGTGCGCGGACTCCCGCGTAAATATATTGTGAGCGGCGGGCTTTGTTCGGAAGGGCTGACAGCTCGCTCCTGGGGAGAGGACCTCGGACGGACGTGTTCACGCTGACTGAACATCCTCTGAGTCAGATTTCAAGGAGCGGAGCCTTTCAGCAGCGAGGCGGCTGGGCTTTTGTGAGAAGCCCGTCTGATGGCTGAGGCGCTCGCGGCCGGCATTTGACTCCGGCGCTCAGGAATTACAGTCGGCTTGGTCTGCACGCGGATGCCGCCGTCCCGACGCCTTTGACTGCGGAACAAGACGCGCAGGAGGAGAAGAAACAAGCCGCTTAATCTCTGCTCCTACTTAAACTCCGGGCAGCAAACACTCGCCGTCAGCACCGCACGGCGCCCTCTGACACGGGGAAAGGCTGGAAGTGCCAAGAGCTAAGAGGACAAGGCGGCTAACGGAAACCAGCCCGCCTGGTGACCTGAGTCCTGAGCGAAGTCTCTGGGACGTGGGGACCCTGTTCATTCATTTGCCGGCCCCCAGCGTGAGCTTGGAATCCAGTCCTGATTTTTATTATTATTATTATTATTTTTTAACAAGGGGATGCAAAGGAGTCAGTGGGAGAAGGCTGCCTTGGAAAGCCGTTCTTGTCAGAGGCAGCAGGGCCCGCCCCGTGGCAGGCAGGGCCTCTGCGTCGGGAATGGGGTTCGGCGTGAGTGCCGATGCTGCCCTGGGCCTGGGCGTGTGCGGCCAAGGAGTCGCAGAGGTGGCCCTGGGTGCTTTCACAAGGTGGGTCAGGAGCGCTCGGTGGTGCCCACGCAGGGCTCGCAGGGGAGACCCAGGCCTCAGACAGGAAAACCGCTCACAGGCCCCTCCTTGCTGGCGCATCAGAGGCTGCCCTGACCCGGCCGAGCGTGGACCGCTATGTCATGCTGCGCGCTTAGCCAGCCACTCCCAGCCCTCAATTTCCTCCCCGAGCTCCGTTTTGGAACGAACAGCCGTAGTTCACTGTAAGCGTGAACACGGCCCTGGTGAACGCGCAGGCAGCAGGAGTCTGGGTGGAGGCGAGGTAGCCGGCTCCGCCGCCTCCGCCTGGACCCTGGCCACGAGGATCAGGCTGACTGCTCCCTGGAGGGACACTCGCGATGGCCCGTCTACATGCAGCCTGTTCAGCGGCCAACTCCCAAAGCCCCTTTATGGCGGTCACAAATTTGGAACGTTCAAACCCTGGTTAACTTACGGAGACAGGCAGGGAGGGACAGAAGGGGAGAAGGAGCCAACTTGAACTTCAGCAACTAGAAGACACAAAGAGAGAGCACTCGTGACCCTGGTGGCCACGCTGACCACATGCCCTGGGCACTTTCTAAGATGACAAGATGCCTTAGGTTTTTGCTCGGAAGTGCGTTTGCAGAAATTCTGAATTACCGCGGCCTGTCTGTGGAGACAGGAGTCTAAGACTCGACACTGAGTGTTGGTACTCGGGAGCCTGGGGTCTTGCCACCCTGCTCCCGTGTGACCTGCGTGCAGGTGGGTTTGCGGGGGGAGTCAGAGTGGGGGGCGTTGGGGACAACGAGAGGACTCAGAGGGCAGTGACTGACCGTAGAACCCACCAGGCACCTGGGGAACAAGACCAATACTCAGGGGACACGTTCACAGGGAGCAGCAACAATTTACTGCTCAGCTGCATCACTCAGAAGAAAAACACTGAACCTGAGGAAGAGTTACTGGGAAGACACCGAGGCAGAACTTTCCATTTGGAGGTGTGTGACGGCCGGCCGTCCTGAGCAGGGCCCTGCCCCTGCGTGCCGTGGACCAAAGCAGCCAGGCTGGGCCAGCCCCGGACTCAGCGGGGGAAGATGGTGCGAGCTGGGTCCTGAGGCAGTGGGGGGAGCGGAGGCACTGGGGCTGCTGGTTCCCGACGGCCGTCCTCTCTGCTGTCCCTGAGCCCTGAGCCGCGTCCGCCCTGGGAGCCATGTCTGGGGCGCTGAGCTCCTGAGTCTGCACTACCGGGCGGAGGAGTAATTGCCCGCGTGGGCTGCAGCAGACAGAGCCGGCCCTGGCCCCAAGTCGTCCTTGCTGACAATCTTCTCCGGGAGCATGCAGGGCCCACCTCGCCCGGTGGCCCACGGTCTTGGCTGCCTCCTGTTTGCACGTGGGAGGGAATGATCCCGTGTTTCTCCCTTCCGGGAGAACGTGTCTGTTTACGTCCCGTCTCGGCGAACTGGAGGGGAGACATGCGGGCGGTGGGCAGATGCAGCGGCGGAGGGGACAGTGGGCTCGGGCTGCTGCTCCATTGCACGTGGTCTGTGTCTGTCTCTTCCCGGGCTTCCCCAGCCGGAGGAAGCCCGGCGTGCAGAAGGCACGCCATCCGGTCTCTGTGCTGTAGGGCGTCATTTCCAACCTCGTATTTGTCACCAGGGGGTTTGGCAAGGGAGGCTGTCTGTCTTCCTGGGGGAGCAGACGCAGAAGCTCAGCGGAGTCTTTCGCTGGGATTCTCTCCATCCCACCGACGGAGCGGCATCTGCATCCTGATCTGGAGGGGCTGAGGGACGCTAGTTCTGACTGGGTTACACTGGGGCCTTTTTATCCCCGGAAGGGCGGGCACACCGTGATCCCATCAGCTGTTTGCAA
This sequence comes from Anoura caudifer, assembly GCA_004027475.1. Lineage (NCBI taxonomy): Eukaryota > Metazoa > Chordata > Mammalia > Chiroptera > Phyllostomidae > Anoura > Anoura caudifer. The sequence continues at coordinate 39,361 of PVKU01010549.1, read as the reverse complement.
AAGCACAGAGAGGGGGGCTGCTCGGTCCCCACTGTGCCCAAGGGGAAACTGAGTCCCTGCAGGGTGAGGCATCTCAGGACCACGGGGTGGATCCCTGCACAGGCCTCGCCGCTCCGAGCTCCCACCTGCGCCCGCCCCGATGACAAGTCCCTGCGGTCACAGGACAGGGCCCCCTTCCTGAAGAAGTCTGGTTCAGGATCACTGTCAAGTTCACTCACCTTTGCTTCCAAGAAAGGCAGCTTCGTGGCTCCTGGAAATGATGATACAAACGCAGCCCCTTGTCGCCGGAGCCGGGAGCTGCCGTCCCAGACAAACTGCCACGCGGTGTCTCGTGTGGCAAACCTTTGGGTGTCCAAACTGGGGGCTGAGCCAAGGGCAACATTGTATCCCAAGCAACTGTTTGCAAAGGTAACAAGAAAACAAATACGGTGATACCAGACAGAGAGTTAAAAACATTGTTTCGAGTCAGCGACACCATGTTACCTTCTCTGCACCAGTAGCAGCGCCCTCCTGCTGTGCCCGGAATTGTCCCTTCCCTCCCTCGGAAACACCCCGCGCCTCCATCTCCTACTAATCGGGACGCAGTTGGGCTTCTGCCTGAATGAGAACAGGGTAGCTGTTCTCGTTGATCTCAAGTCCACGCGTGTGGCCTCTCCCTTTGGAAGGCCGCTTTATGGTTAAGCTCCCACCCGCTCTTCCTTCGCACAGACGTGCTGGTCCTGGGCGTGTTCATGCGAAACGTTTCCGAAGCAGCTGCCGATGAAAACGCTGGGGGCAGGGATTAGTTTCCGATGCTCAGCACCCATCTGCTGCCTGGTGACATCCGGCTGGGGCTGGAGTCTGCACAGGGACCTTGCTTGGGCATCCCCAGGCCTGCTTGCTGCGTAAGATGCATTTATTTTATTTAAGAAAGACCTGTCCATGTGTCCCACATCCAAACGATGCCCATGGCATTCGCCATAGTCTCAGACACCTGGCACTCCTAATAAAAATAAATAAATAAATAAATAAGCCAAGACATCTGTGGTTTAACAGTTTTGTGTTCGAATCTCCAGGGAGGACATCTGGGAGCTGAAATTCCCAACGGGCTAGTTGATTCACGGCGCCCCGAGTCCCATCTGTATGGGGACAGGGGTGGGCGGGCTGGGAACTCGGGCGGAAAGGCATCTGCCAGCAGCCAGCCCCCCCCCGTCTGAGTCTGCGCAGAGTGGCAGGTGGCAACCCGCGTCTGGGGGGCGGCCCTCGCCGCGGTGGGCGGTGGGGCGGGCAGAACCGAGCAGAGCCGAGGAACCCATGCTGAAATGACCCTTAGCAGGGGCGTGCACGTAGTCAGTCCACATGGATCGGTAACGTCAGACCCGTGGCAGGAGGTTTGGAGCAGGACACGCAGTTGGCAGACAGTAGGTGGCAAGCTCCTTGGAGAAGAAGGGCCCCGGCCCCCAGGGGGACGGGCTGTTGCTGGGAAGAGCGGGAAGCTCAGGGTTTGCAGAGTCTGCCGCCCAAGGCCAATGCCAGGACCTTCCTCTTCTCTGGAGTGAAGGCCGTGAGCAAGGGCACTCGCTCCGCCAAGCCTCCTGGCCTGGCTCCTCCGTGAGGAGTCTTCTTTCAATGCAGTGTCCTGCAAAGTGGCAGTCACGTGGGCACATGCAGGTGCGGTCACCAGAACACTGGCTGGACAGCGTCTTTGCTTAAGGAAAGCTTTCCAGCCCCGGCCGGCTTCATCCTGGTGCACATTTGAATTAGCGTGTTGTGCCGTGTGCAGTGTGCACCCGTGTTTCTGTGCATGTTATACACGGATTATCACACCCATTATCACATCCCTGGCATGTAACCACTATACCCGTGTATAATGAGCACCCTTACTTTTCCCTCAGAAATGGGGGCAGAAAAGTGCTCATTATACACAACAAAATACAGTAAACACTTTTTTTTTTTTTTTTTTGAGAACAGAAGAGCCCACGCCATGGATTTCTTGGCCACGGGTTTTCCTGGGAACTAGAATAAGGAAGAGTTAAGCAGGCCCTAGAGGGAGGAGGCAGCTGGAATGCCCAACTCGACTCTCCTGGGGGCATTTCGGATGCCGTGGGGGCCGTGCTGGGTGAGGAATGAAAAGCTGCCGCCCCTGTGAAGATTCATGTTGCTCCCGTGGACGGGGTGGGGTCCGCGGGGGGCACTCGGCGGTGTCTGACATCGAAGCCTGTCCTCTAGTGACGCCTCAGTGAGGAAGGGGGGCTGCTGTCACTTGCAGATGCCCTTGGGTGCTTTCAAATCTCGCCGTCTTTACGACTTCACCAGGAGCGTGTCTCGTGCTGCGGTCGGAAGAGGACTCCGTTGGACTTGACGAACGCCCACAGGCTCCCTTCCTGCCAGCCATACTGTCTGTGCGCATGTTGGGTTTTTGGTTTCAGCCTGCGATTCTGGGTAACGGGACTCGCTGGCTCCGGACCCACCCCCACCAAGGAGGAGGGGAGGTGGAGCCCAGGGGCCTCTGCCTGCTAACTTCAAAGGTCAGGGAAAGGTGGTTCTTCTGGGTTATGCCCTTGGGGGTTCGGCAGGGGCTCAAACGTGGCCTCGTTTACGCACCTGCATGCCCAGGTACAAACGCAGGGTGGGCAGTGGGGCCGGCACACGGGAGCGGCCCCCTCGGACTCACCTCTCCTCCTTCACGGGGACACAGGATCCAGGGAGGTTTTCTTACGCATGTTTCTTATTACCTCCTTTGCTGTACATGAACGGCCAATTTTCACGGAATTAGAATAAAATGCACTTAACACTAAAGCTATTTTAAACTTAATTTCAATTAAGTTCCTTATGAATATCAATTATCGCCGTGCGGTGTGATGACTAGTTAAAGAAGACTTCCCGCTGGCGGAGCGCCGGGCTGAGAAAGCGGCCCCACGGCGCTCCGGGCTGCGCTGCCCCGCTGGGCGACTCCCGGGATTTTCGCCTGGGAGACAAGGCGTCCCGCTGGGGCCCCCAGCGCACAGCTGGCCGCCAGCTCTGCTGGAGGGACTTCGGGCGAACACCTTCCCGGGCCCCAGTGTCCTGGTCCCACCCGGCACCAGTTCGCCTCACACATGGGCGATGAAGGGGAGATGTCAGCGCCCCCACAGCCCTGCTCCCGGGTGTGGGGTTGACTGACTTCATTATTCCCGCTTCGCAGATGCAGTGCCATCGTGCAGGTGGGGAGACTGAGGCTCCAGGGGTCTGGGGACTCGCTCAGAGGGCAGGGGCTGGCCTCTTACCTGCAGCCTGGGGTCTAGGCTGGGGGCACTTGGGGAAGCTCTGCACCTGCCTCCCGGGGAAGTTTCTATGGCTGGAAGCAAGTTGGCCCCTTGGGAGGCCCCGCCCTCCAGGCCTGGCCAGAGCGCACACCTTTCAGGTGTGAAGTCACACGGAGCGAGCAGGTCGCACACCACACCTGAGCCTACACCTGGTGGGACCTGGCCCCGCACAGGTGACCTCACGGCCCCGGGGGCCCGTCACCGGCAAAGACAGAAGCAAGCAGTTTGCGCCGTGTCTTCCTTGCTCTCACGGAGCCAAGCATAGGATTATTTTCCCCATCTGTTCGGCGTTCACTTGTGAGGATGCGGAACTGGAAGCCGGCGGGTTTTGTTTTTAAATAAATATTTTCCCCCCAGCGGACGCACACAAAGCTGTACCTTTGGCTCTGAGCACACCTTGGACAAACCGGGTGTCCTGGGGACTGTGTTCCCCTTGCGAGTTTCCATGCATGAAGCAGGACCATCTCCCGCCGCCTCCGACTCTCCGGGGCTTCCTCTGCTCTCGGTGCTGCAGAAACCCCGAGAGTCGCCCGTGGGCCCGCCCCGATGTTCTCAACCTCCGGAGGCACCGATGGAGACTCAGGGTGCCACGGCCTCAGGCTCACAGAGACAGTGTTTGCCTGGAGCTCAAACCCGGAGCCCCGATGGCCCGCTTCCCTGCGGGGCCACACCGAGGGAGGGACGCAGGCTCTCAGCGGCCAGCAGCCAGGCAGTCGGAGCCCGGACAGGGACTCACCCTCCCGCTTCTGGAGAAGGCCAGGGTGAACAGTCAGGGACATTTCTAATGCGGCACTTCATCATCGCATCTGTGAAGGGCTCGTACGCAGATTTCCAGAGTAACTATTTAGATGTCTTGGAATTAATTTCTTGCGGCGGCTCTTAGAGCCCTGAAAAAAAAAAAAAAAAAAGGAATATCAGTCAGGTATTTAGTTGCTAAGAAACCGGTGCAGAGGCAGGCAGCCCCTTCTGAGAAGTGGGGTGTCTCGCTGGTGGAGCTGCAAACACTCTCGTTCTGGAGAGAGCCGTGCCCTCCCCGTGCACCCAGTTTATTCTTTAAACAAAGGCGTCATCTCCAGTTTCCTACCACGGTCCCTGGTTTCTATACCCAGTCCAGGTGGGCCGTGGGGAGGGGAGCCTCCTGGGGGCCTTGGCTCAGCCTGCACGGCCCCCCTGCTGCCCTTCCCTCGGCCCTGGGGCAGACCGGCCACCACACCTGCATCTCATAACCTCACAGGCAGCCACAGTTGGGTGGCTGTGCGGTGGACATGTGACCAGAGCTGGGACGGCCAGATTCTGAGGGCTGGGAAATCGGATCTGGGTTCGAGAGGTTCCGGTGCGCGTGTCTCTCCGAGGCAAGCACATTGGAACTGCGGATGCATGGAGATGGTGCGCCCCCCACCCCCGCCCCCACTGGCCTGGGTTGCAGACAGAGCCGGGTGGGGGCAAAGCCCAGCCTGCTGAGGTCCAGACCGGCGGCTCCTGGTCTTAGCCGGCCCCACCAGCTGGCCTGCCCCTCTGACCTGCACCCCGAGAAACACAGGGACCCTAACAACGAGCCCTCCCTGCCCTGGCGGATGCTGGCCGGTGCTGTTTTCTGTTTCCCGCAGCCAGAAGGTCCCCGTCAACCCCCTTCTGCTGCTGGGGGGACAGTCAGAGACGCAACTCCGCACTCTCCTTGGGGACGTCGGTGTCCCCGGGCTGTGACCTCGGTGTCTTCTGGGCCCTCAGTCCTGCCCCTCTGGGCTCTCAGAGACGCAGGTTAACCCCCTCCATTTTGGGTCATGTGGCTTGCCTCTCTCGGCCTCTCGGCCAGAGCCCACCCCCAGGTGGATGGCACGGCCACCGTCTGCGGGGACCACCTGCTACTCCTCAGGAATGCAGGTGGACGCCCGCTCAGAGGCTGCGGGAGAGCTGAGCGCGCGGGTCGGGAGTCTGGGCGCGGGAGTTCACCTTCCTGAGCCTTGCTTGCCACATCTGTAATTCGGGGGAATAGCGCCGATGTTTCTCAGGGTTCAGGGAGGCGATCTCTTGTTGGGATTCGCCCTCAGCCCCAGCACCCCGGAATCTGACCTTGTCTGACGGGGGGTCTTAGTGGAGGCGATCCCGGTCAAATGAAGTCACGTGCGTGGCCTTGGCCAGTGTCTCCTCACTGAAGGGCGCTGTGGACAGAGACGGGGACCCAGGAGCGAGCCAGGCGGGGGTGGAGGCGAGTGGAGGGGACACGTCCGGGATGAGGGTGCGGGGACAGACCCGGGTCGGAGTGTCCCTCACGCCTCGGAAGGAGCCAGCCCTTGTTGGCGCCGTGGCCACCTGGGGCTTGCTTTCATTTTGCCTGGTGATGAACTGACCGCCCAGCCTTTCCACAGTAAAGGCACCTGCAGGGGTGGGCGCTGCAGGGAGAGCCGGCCCCCAGCGCACGCAGGATTCTGAGAGTCCACGGGCCAAGGTGGCCGGGGAGGGGCAGCTGGGCTGGTCTGGGCCTGTCCCCTTTCAGTGTCCTGGGGCAGGACAGGCTCCAGCCAGCCTGAGACCAGAGCAGTGGGCAAGCCTCCTAGCCCAAGTGTCCTGGCTGACAAGCAAGAGACATGAAGCTCAGCTTCCTCGCTACGGTCCTGCCAGCTGCCTCTCCTGGGGCCAGGCTGGGTCGGCCACGTGTCCTCCGAACCAGCCTCAGTGTGAGTGCTGTGGCCTCAGACACCACAGGGTCCCCGGGGGCTCTCAAGCTGGAGCCCCCCTCAGGCGAGGTCCTGGTGGGCCCAGCAGTGCGTCCGATGAAGGGGAGAGGCAGCTCCGGTCCGCAGGGCCACTCCGATCAGGGCGCCGGCCCCTGTGGCTTCTGTGGGTCTCTCTTTTCCAAACCTGCCCCTTGAGACACATGGGCTGGAGGGACATGTGAGGGATCGATGTTGCCTCTCTGTGTGGCCTCTCCCCTTTCCCAGCCAGCCGCAAGGATTCCGCCTCCTGCAGAGAATATCGTCCCCCGCACTGTCCCCCAGCCTCCCTTCTTGTTATCCCTGCAGCTCCCCGCTGCCGGTTCCCCTCTCATGACGGCGCGTCCGATTGCGAGCAGGTTAATGATGCTTTGTGAAGATGCCTCCCGCCCCGGGGAGTCCAAGCTGCCAGGCAGGCCGTTCCCATGGAGACGGCGTACACAAAGCGGGTTCTCCAGTGGTCGCTGGGTCAGCCACACGCTCTCGGGGTGCGGCCAGCCGCTCGGAGGAGGACACTCGGAGCAGATGCCTGTCCCCCCACCCTGCACCAAGGTGGCCTTGGCGTCTCACCAGCAGGAGTTTCTGTCTCAGGGCCTCGCTGCAGAGAAGACGCCGGAAAGTCCCACACCCGAAAGCCTTCTCCAGCCCCCCAAAAACCTAAGGCAGGTGGGGCCACTCCAGAGAGCCGCTCTCCTCCTTGCTAAACGAATCCCAAAGCTTTGCATTTTTGAAAGTTTTCAGCAAAGAAAAAAGTACATTTTCTGACGCAGGGGAGCAGAGTTGTGCAAGCACCCTGCGTCCTGACGTGAGATCCAGTTACCAGGGAGAGGGTTCGCCTGGCTGGTGTGGCTGGTGGGATAACCGCCCCCCCCCAAGATGTCCACGTCCCAATCCCCGATGTCTGAGGGTCACCTTCCTCGGCAACAGGGGCAGTGCAGACATGGTGGCATTCAGGGCTGGGAGGTGGGAGGTGGCCCTGGACTCCGGGGGGGGGGGCCTTATAGGAGGGAGCAGAGGGGCTGAGTGCGGGGAGGTGGAAGGACACTCCCCCCGACTTGGAGGGCGGCTCGAAGAGTGAAGCCACCAGGAGCCAGGAACGCCGCAGGTGGCCCCAAGCGCATGACAAGCAGGGAAGAGACTCCTCCGGTGACCAGGGTGCAGCCCTGCCGGCCCCTCCACTCCGGATGCACCCCGGCAGGACCCGATATCCTAATCCCTCCCATTAAGGACCCTGTTTGACGCGGGGTCAGCTGCTCGGAGTGGCATCGACAGAGCGGAGCTTTTGGGAATCGATCGTCCTGAACTGTCACTCAGGATGAGCTGGTGGGCCTGGAGGTGATGGGAGGGACAGTCCCCTGCCTGGGGACGGTGACATCACTCAACATAAGTGGCTCCCTCCGGATGGTGCAGGTGTGTGTGTGCGGGGTGGGTGTTCTAATTCCCCGCGGGCAGCCACCGTTGTGAGTGGTCGCCTCGCCCGCTTCCTGCCCCCCCCCCACAAAGACGTGTAGATGCACCCATGGGCAGCGAGTCTCCCCAGGGCCGTCACGACCTAACAAAGGCCAACGTTCTCTCTGCGGAAAGGCCGGGTGGGCCACCCGGCCTCGTCTTCCTTCCTGTGTTTGCATCTCTGGGTGGCATCGGGCACCCTTTCCAAATGCGTCCCACCTTCCAACATTGACGACCGGGAAAGGGCCCACTTTGGTCCCTCACAATTTGGGGGCAAAGGAGTGGCTACGTCCAGGCTCCTGGGACGTTGAGGTGGGGGGACCTGTCCAAGGTTCTGAAGAGGCCGACCCACGTCTGTCCGACCTGGTCGGGGTGGGCCAAGGACAGACACATTGTTACCTTTGAAAACGGGAGGTCAGGCAGCGTGCTTTGTAGTCAGCCAGGAAGCTAAGGTCCTCGAACCCCGGCGAGGTGCGTGTGCAGCTCCCCAATTAAGGCGGGAACGAGCCGGGAGCAGCTGCGCTGTCCTCGCCCACCGCCACGGGGGCATGTTTACAGGGACTCCGCTTCGCCGGGCGCCCCGACAGCCCATCAGTCCTCGGATCCTGCGGGCTCCCCCAGGAGCCCTTGCGGGTCGCTGTTCAAATGAGGAGAAAATTGGTTATAAATCAACGTGATTTCCAAAGATATTAATCCAAGGAGGACCCGATTTTGTGTGAAACCGGCGGCTCCGCCAGGAAGTACCAGGACTCCAAGGAACAGCACGAGAAAGATATCTTACGTCAGAGCCCCAGACGCTCGCCAAACTGTGGCGATGCCCCGTCTAAATCATTGTCCCCGCCCCACTGCCTTCTTGGTGATGCTTATTCCCGCAGTTTGGGGTCACAAGGAAATACTGCCTCCTGGGGACACAGCTGACCAGCGCCCGCGTGCTGCCCGGAGGGGAGGCTGTCCCTGATTTTTGCCCGCGGGGTGGGGTCTCCTTCCCTCCCAGGGCAGGCGGGGGTGGGGGTGCCACACAGTTGCCGGTGTGTCCTGGGCCCTGCTGGGGGCGCTGTGCACTCTGGTCCACACTTGAGGGTGGGGAGACCGAGGCTCGCCCCCCAGAGAGCCACAGAGTGGATGCGCGGCTCCCAGGGCAGGGGACACCTGGGGCTGGACACACCGCATGTCGGGGCGGGGGGGTGAGGGGCCTGCCTGGGGAATGCTCAGCGAAGAAAGGTTCTACCTGAGTTTGAATCTGTTCGTTACGCTCCCCTTGAACTTCCACACTATGACCTGGTTACTCGGGGGCCAAAGAGGACGCTGTCCCGGGCACTGCCGGGCAGCTCGAAAGTGTGTCCCTTCCTACTGAGTTCCTTATATGTTCTCTTATTTACGCACAAAAGGTGATTTTCCTTAATCGCAAAAGGAATTCACACTTGAACAGTCACTTTGGAAAATGCAGGCAATTGCTCAGAAGAAAGTGGAAGCCTGCAGCCCCCCCCACCCCCCCGCCGTGTCTCCCGCCAGCTCCTCTCTGGGTCGGTGTGGACAGCACACGCAGGGACAGCCCCTGCCCCCCAGTTCCTACCTTGTTTTCCCTCGTATTCACGGAGCATGGGCGTTTTCGACCTTCCCCGAATACCGTTGGAGGCTGAGCCCGATTGTTTCACAGGCCGTCTTGTGTCTTCTGCACAGTATTTCTAACCGCTGGCCTCTCACACCGTGGAGGTGTGCGTGGTGGTCAGCCCGGTGGCACGCGCACACTCGCACCTCAGTCTTCGGTGGCGTCCTCCGGGCAAGTCCAACGATGCTTCTTTGGATGGAGGGGCACTGGTGTCCCCGGGGCTCCGACTGGACCTGGGAAGCCTGGTCCGAACTCCCTGTCCAAGCCGGCGCCTCACCCCGACCCGGGGCGGCTGGCTGAAGGCTGGGGTTGAGGCTCCGCCCACAGGGGAGCCGGGGTGGGGTGGAAGGGTTTCTGAAAGGGTTGCCTGCAGATTCGGATAATCCCACCAGGACGAGGGCAGGGCTGGCATCCACTCTAACGGAAGCGCTCTGAGGGATGTCGGAACAGACGGAGGAGGTCAGGAATAGCACCACCGATTTCTACCAGGAAGGAACCAGTGACCCAGAGCAAATCCTCCATCCTTCCCAACGACAGGGCTTCTCCTCCAACTCTGCCACGTGTCCCGCCGCTCGGAGCAAGGGAGGTTTCAGGACAGAGGACCAGGAAAGGAAGCCCCAGCGAAGTCACTTCAAATCCGTATCAACAGGAAGCTCTCAGCACCGCCAAGTCCGTGCCCAGCGCCAGGCTGCCTGGCTCCACGGGATGTGACGTGTGCCAGTCCCGCTGAGGAACAGGGGCCCTTTGGGGTCCGATGAGACACAGGGTTGGGCGGAGTGCGACCCCGCAGCTCTGGGGCAGGGGATCCCGGCACAAGTGGTGCCAGTTTCTGTTTCTGGGGACTAAAGTCTGAAGCAGGCTTTTCCAGGACTCATGGGCTGGATGGGAGCGGCTGATGTCACCAAGATAGGCCCCCAGCTTGGGACTCGCTGTTCGCAAGTGGCTCGGGACAAAGGTGAATTTATGGTAAGAACCCGAGGAGACACCGTGGACCTGGCGGGCAGCAGGGTGCCGGCTTCTCGGGAAGGAAGGCCGCCGGGAGCCCGGCTGTGCCTCTCTGTGCGGCTGGTGCCAGGCACGGCTTCCTCGAAGCTCCCCGCTCAGCCGCCCACAGGGAAGCCCTCCTTCCTCTCCGTCTCACATTCGGGGGTGTTCGCCTGAAGATAACATGCCAGCGAGAGAGGCGGCAAGCGTTTGTGGGGCCCAGCGAGGACAGCGCTTCTAAAACCATTCCTTCAGGCAGAGGCTCAGTGGCGTTCCGACGAGGAGACGAAGGCACAGGGCGTCTCCGAGGGAGGGGAGGGGGCAGGTCCGGCCGCGGCCGGGAGGCGCTGCTACTGGTGTGGAGACGCAACATTGTGTTGCTGGTCTGAAACGATGCCTTCAGTTTCCTCTGGCAAACAGTTGCTTGGGATACAATGTTGCCCTAGGCCCAGGCCCGAGGTTACTTGGCCGGGTTTGAACACCCGAAGGTCTGAGCATGAGCCGTGCGAGGCGGTCTGTCTGGGAGGGCAGCTCCGGCTCCATTTGAAAGGGGCTGCGTTTACGTGACCTGGCATGTTCTGCAGAAGGGCACACGGATAAGCGCAGCCTGGCCACAGACGTGACTCCTGCGCTCGCTTCTTAGACCTTCACGCCCCGAAGGTCTAGATGGCCTGTGGCGTGGGCGTCACTAAGAACCGGCACCCGGGGGGGGGCCTTGGTCCGCCTGGTAGTGCCCCTGCCTCCCCGGGTTCCTGCCAGGCAGAGCACGCCACCGGGGGCCAGCCGGCCCGCGAGCCCCACCGCGGATCCCACGTGCCAGCAGCAGAAGTCTCAGCAGCCAGTTCCGGCCGCGGTGGTGGAGACACAGCGCCGCCCCCTCCCCCCGCCTGTGTCCCTCTGCCTGTAATGGCCTGTTTGAACGTATCGGCGTATGTGGACGCCGGCTGCACAAAAGGTGTCATCAAGTGCGATTGGAAATCAAACTGCTATTTCATTAATGGGCCCGTTATCAGGAAGCACAGTGGCTGGATTCGGATGCCTGAACACTGTTACTATAGCTACACCTTCCCGGCTGCACTCCGGAACAAAGAGCGGCCGGGGCTGCGTTCGCCGCGGACTGGGCTTTGATGGGCGTCATTAGGTGATCGTTATTTGAATGCTTTGAATTGGCGAAAAGCGCGGTGAATGCAGATTGCGGAGGGAGGGAAGAACAGAGTAATTCTTGTCCTTCCAGGTGTTACTGTTCCTTACAAACGTTAGAACCGCCCGGCCCGTGATCCCTTCCCGGACACGCCGGGAGTCACGGTTTCCCGAGATGGGCCGGGTGCCCTGGGAGCAGCCCCGGGGGCGGGGGACGTCAGCGAGGCCAAGAGTGACGTGGGCAGCGGGAACTGGGGACCGCACGGAGCTGGGCCCACGTGGGGTGTTTACGGGATAAGCTGCATCTTCAGGTTCTCTCTTTCCAAGTTCACAGGAAACGAGGTTGGAAGGCGTCACTGACGAGGTCCCCACGGGCCCAGGGGGCAGCACAGATGGCGGGATCAGCCTCCTGCAAGGAGTGGAGTCTCGCTGGTGGAGGTGGGGGCAGCGAGGGAGGGAGCCGGTGTGGTGCCGGGTGGGGCCCACGCCAGGTCAGGGAGGGCTTGGAGCGAGGGAGTGGCCTGATCCAACTTCAGGCTTCGAAAGAGGCTTGGAAGCCAGAGGGAGGGGCCGCCGAGGAGGGGGCGGGTTCAGGCAGCTGGTTAGGGGGGAAGATCAGTCAATTCCAGAAGCAGTGGGTCGTAGTGGGGGGCAGGGGGACAGTAGCTTAGTCTTTTTCCTCCGACGATGGTTCTTCCTTCACTGGGCAGCCTTCCCCAGTTCGGTCCCCATCATGCCCCGAATCCTGACCCACCTTGGTGACAGAATGGAAATTGTTGCCACGGCTGATGGCCTCCACGCACCCAGCAGCCCCCGCCTCTGTGCCCACCAGGCCCAGTGCCAGCTAGTTCCTGCCACCCAGCATCCTGGGGGACCAGGGACACCCCCGCAGCTCCCTCTGCCCTCAGGGAAACACCTCCACACTCTCCCCTGCTCCCTGAGGCCCTCCGGGGGGTGAACCCCAGGGCCCTACAGGGGCAGCCGGCCCGACGACACAGCTTCTCTGCTACCCTTTCCTCCCCGGTCACTTCCGCACTGCTGGGGTCTCCCGGGGCTCCCTCCCCAGTAAACCTGCACTTGAACCCCAGCCTCAGGCTCTGCTTCTCGGGGAGACGAAGGGGAGGTAGAGCCCCTCGTCACGCTGTCGTAGGTTCTGCTCCGAGCCTCCCCAGGTGGGTGACATCCGTGAGGGCTCTGTGACGGCTCCACCATGGCTCCACCATGGCTCCACCATGGCTCCACCAGCCGGAAAGTGGACGGGCGCTGGCCTCCGGGGCCCGCTGGTTTGGGGCCCAGTGTGCCTGGTCGTCTGGTTATTGGGGAAACAGGGGACAGTCACCGCCTGAGCGGTGGTGTCAGCATCCCTTACGACTGCGTGCGTTGCGCTGAGCCTTTCATGGGCCTTAGAAACCGCAGCGAGGGGCGGGGGGCCAGGGTGCTTTGAGCCACGTGGGTGACCTTTATACCCTTCTCTTGTTCGAGGAATTCACAAGCTCCTTGGCATTTGGGATCACTGCTGGAACACAGTCCTGGAGCCTGATTTCCTGCGTGAATTTGATTAAACCCAGGATGGTACCGCCCTGTGAGATAAGCCAAGTATGCAGAGAGGCCGTGATGTCCTTTGAATGCTGGTTTCTGCTGTAGATCTCATTCTGAGGGTTTCATTTAAACAAAAAAAAAAAAAAAAAAAAAAAAAAGAGAGAAGGGAAAATATTAAGATTATTTATTGGCTAAATTTCCTGGCACAATGTTCTTCCTTTATTAATCATCACTCTCATTACTATGGAAACGGGACCCAAGCAAACAGAAATTACCCACCGATACTCCATTGTCAAAGTTCACTCATGAGATCGGGCGGCCGAGGCGAATCCCTGGGAAGTGTCGAAGATTATATAATTATCTACAAAGGGTGTTAATCGTGCTGAAGCAAATGGGTTTTCATTTCTTTGGCCATCCTTGACCCTGAGCGCAGATAATTCCAGAGAGGGAGACAGCGGCCACTCTCTCGCTAATGGGCAGGGTAACCGCTGTGAGGTTTGACGCTATTTTTGACAATTGCAGATAATTAATTCTCTAGAAGAAAAGCTCTGCTACATGGACAGACGGTGAAGAGAGGAGGCTGCCATGGAGAGACGGTGTGTGAAGTTGTGCGTGGCTTCGGGAAAATGGTGGTTGGGACCAAGGGAAGGGTCCCCCAGATGCCGGCGTGCCCTGCTCTCCTTTCTGTTCTTGGGGGGCAGCTGGAGGACGTGGGGAGGGAGGTGTCTGTGACCCACAGCTGGGCCGCGTGACCTGTGCCTGGAGGCCGGTGGGACCCGGGATCAGGGCCAGTCGGCCACCCTCATGGAGCTAGCCCCCAATTCTAGGGCACGAATGGACCACCCAGACCGAAGGGGGGGGAGGAGGATTCACAGAGGCGGAAAGGAAAGGGAGTCAAAGATAGCCCCTCCTTCACTGTCAAGCATTTGCTCCCGGAGACCTCGCCGCCCACAGCTGAACCAGCCCCTCGTGTGGAGGCCCCTCACGCCGTGGTCAGCTGGGTGATTGGAACGTTCCAGAAACCGGGACTGAGAGTGTCACCCCGAGGTGTTACGAGTAATAATGAGATGGCAATAGCCAGCAGGGTTGACAGGGGCTGTTCAGGGGACAAAGCACTCCCACGTCCCATGTCCTGTGAGGCCCCATGGCCAGGAAGGAAACCAGTTTGGCGGGTGAGAACAGTCTCTGCTCCCAAGAACCAGACAAGGGGCCCCCTCCCTTGTCACCCACCGGGACAACCACGCAGCTCCGGGTGAGGACAGAACCCCTTTGACGCCCCTGGGCACGGACGCCCTGTGGGTGAGCCCTTCCTGCCGCACCCTCGGCGCCTGTCTCGCCTCGTCCCCGTCCGGTCCCTGGCTCTGCACAGCCCTGGGCGGCTCTCCACTCCCGTGCCCTTTCTCAGAAGTTCCGGAAGGCGCCGGTCCGTCCTGGATGCCGATTCAGTGCTTTGGATCCCCACCCAAAGGGATCGTTGTATTTTAATTGGTGTCACCAACTTCCCGGAAAAATGGTTTCCTTTCCAAATAGGAAAAGGGGAAGAGGCGGCAACACCCTCGGGGAGTCCCAGGGGACTTTGCTGCAGGCACGGAGGCCGCAGCCCCGTCGCGTCAGCGGGACCGCTCACCACGCACGGTCTGGGCAAGCCGCAGGGGCCGCTGATGGATCCTGTTGTGGGAACACCTCACGGCATCTCCTTTCCTTTCAGCCACCAGGACTTTGCAGTGAAGAGGAGAGGGAGGCTCCGTGGGGCCCCACACGTCGGCCCTTCACGGCCACGGGGAGGGGAGCCGGGCTGGCCAGGCACCTTCCTGCCCGCGATGAGGCTCACATGCCCCCGAGGACTGGCGGACAGCTGCTGGGGTCCCTTCCTTTGCTTCGCTGGCTCGACATCCCGGGCACTTCGCGGGAGGAGTGCAGTTCTGGGGGTGCTGGGTCTGTCTCCCCCAGGGGAGGGGGGCTCTCTCCCTTTGCGTTGTCCTGAGGCTGCTGGCCCCTGGGGAGAAGGGACACGGGACAGCAGGCCTGGGACACCCGGCCTGACAATATGTGCTAGCCGTGGTCCTGAAGTGCCCTGCAGGCGGCCCTGGACTGGAGTTCCAGCCGGGGTGTTCTCAGCAGCTTTCCTCGTCCCGGCGGAGGACTCAGGGTGGGCCCGACCTCGAGGAAGCCTGCACGGTCCTCCCGAGCACACGGGGGCCCCACAGCGGTGCCGAGCGCGGTGTGAGCCGTCGTTGCTGTTCATGCTCCTGCCGCTGTCGGTGGGGCTGGTGCGTGCCAGCCCCTAGCGGGCGTGAGCCCTCGGCTGGTGTTAGGTGTCACTGTCAGTAGCTACTGTGTCCCGGCCTCGCACACACGCAAGTGCACACACACGCAGGGGCTGGGGCATGTGAGAGGCCAGGGAGGCTGGAAATGCAGGCTGGCCTTGGGGTGTGCACGTGTGCATGGACCACACACAGCTGAGGCTGCCGTCTCTCTGTCACCTGCACGGAAGCCCCTCCCGACCCCAGTGTTTCCCAAAGTGCGGGTCAGCGTTGCCAGGGGGGCTGTCAGGCTCGCCCGCTCCAGCCCCCACTCCGGACCTGCCGGCTGGGCCCCGCTGCCCCGTGCCCCTCTCCGAGTGGGACCCCCAGATAGACAAGTGCTCAGGAGACCTTAGGTAGGTGACAACTCAGGGAGGGGGTACCAGGGGTTGGGGACACCCTGCAAATCGGAAGTGGCAGATTCGGCTAATAAGGCAGCATTGAACCCCTGCAGGAGGGGAGAGAGTGCAGATGACCAAGGAGGAAGCCCCCGCCCCAGGGTTTGGTGACGTGCGAGCAGATGGCAGGCGTGCCCGCGTTGCCGGGGGTGACGTTTCGGGGGTGAGCGGCCCAGGCCGTCACCGGGGCAGCTCCAGGTGGGGGAGGGGCTTCACTTCTTGCCTTTTTTCTCCGTTCTTTCCTTCCTGTTGTTCATTTTCCCCTTTTCTTTAAAAAAATAAAACTTTGCTGACCTGTTACTTTTCTTTTCTCTGGATGAAAGAAGAGGGAACGAATCCTCAGCGCAGCTGCCGCCGGCGGTCACGGATCTGCTCGGTTTCCAGGCGTGCACCTTTGTAAATTACCCGGCATCCGACACGAAGAATAACATGTAGAAGGTACATCCCTGAGGATTATTTTATCATCTTCAAATATGCTGTTAGGGGTGCAAAAGCCAATGCCCCCGTGGTCAAACGCATCCTTTGGGGGTTTGGGGAGTTGGCGGGGGTGGGGGCGGGGGAAGAGCAGATGTGTCAGAATGACCCAGCAGCACCCAGAAATCAGTGAAGGGACGTAAGGACACAGGACTGCACTGGAACATAGGGGACGCAGAGTGAGCAAAATTGGGGCACCCCCCCGCCCCCATCCTGCAGATCAGACTCGCAAACAGAAAGAAAATGTCCGAGAACCAGCAGCGTATGATGGACATGGGAGGCAGGGTGTCACGCCGGGGTCAGGTGCCCACAGCTTGGGGGGTGGGCACCGGGTGGGGACACCCAGGAAAGGGGAGAGGCACAGGGCTGGGCCCAGGGGCTCCACACTTCGCTCCTGCCTGGGGTCGGGGGGAGAAGCTCAGTCCATCCGTGGGACAGTGGGTCAGGGGGCCGTTGCCGCTTTGCTGGCAATAGGGAAATTGCGGGACAAAAATATTCATCCCTGGGGAGGGGACGGAGTGGTGGCCGCCGGCAAGCAGTTGTCAGGAACTGACCAGACCGTGCCCAGCAGCTTGGACTGGTCTAAACAACTCCTAGTCTGCTGAGGCGGTCTGTGCAGAGACAGGCTCACGCGGCCTCGCACGCGTTGTGTAAATTACAGCGTGCACGCGCATGCACTCACACGCACCACACGCACACACAAATGTTAACCAAAAGCCAAGGGCTACACGTTAAATTGTTGCACCAGCTTCCTCTGCAGATGGAGAGTTGGAGGAAGGAACACGGTGTGTAGGAATGAAAAGAAATGAACTTCCATATGCTTGTAATGGCTTATTAAAACATGACAATTAATAACTAATTAATGACACGAAGAAAGGAAGGAAGGAAAGGAGGGAGGGAGGGTGGAAGGTGACGATGGAGGCGGGAGGAGCCAGGTGAGGTTTGCTGACCCTCTTCCCTCGCCGACAGGCGAGGTCAGGTGTGCAGTCACCTCCAGCCAGGCGGCCTCGCCGAGGCAGGCTGGCAGGGCCTTCCAGCCCCACCTTGCAGCAAACCATGTCTGGAGGCATTTTTGACGGTCACCACTGGGCAGTTGCTCCTGGCGACTAGGGGGTAGAGGCCAGGGACATCGCTAAAACATTCTACAGCCCAGGACGGTGACGGTCCCCTTGCTGCGGAGGCTTATCCAGTATGTCGGCGATGCTGAGGTTGAAGAACTAGGGAGCTTTCTAAATACCCCGGGTGCTTGAATCATCTTTATCGGTCATGAAATCGGCGATAATTCTGCTGGAGCCGTATTGAGGTCAGTTTAATAGAGTATAAATTAAAGTGGGAATGGGGTGGGGAATTTTTTTAGCATCAAACTGGGCATGCCCTGCCTGGGCTTTCTGCAAGCTTGATTACATTGTCGAAGCGCCCCGTTTCACGGGCGGAAATGAGCCGAAGTTACGACCTCCCTCGGTGCACGAGATCTTGCTGGTCGTGAACCTGGGGAAGCATTTGCCGAGGGCTTTTTACGGACCTGGGACTTCATTGGGCTCCACGGGGAAACAGCCTCACGGGGCGTTTCCGCCTAGGATACTCTTGCACGCCTGAGACAGTTACGGCTGTTTAGCGTCCGCTTGTTTTCCGCTGCACCACCGTACGGGGAGCGTCGGCCGCCGGGGTGGCTTCCGGGGGGTGGGGGGCAGGGCAGAGGCCCGGCCTGCTCTCGGGGCCGCGGTCTGAGTGTGGCACGGCTGCCTTCCCCGTTCGCCCCCGGCGAGAGGGAGCCGCCCAAGGCCGGGCAGGTAGAGCTGCCCCTCGGGAGTATGTGCAGTGCCTTCTCTCTACAGGGGCTCAGAAGTGCAGGGTGCGGAATTAGGGTTGCCACGAAGCCAGCTTCAAGCAGAGTGCGAGCCTCTTTAAATAGCGATCAAACGCTCCCTGAGCGAGGGCCCGTGGGTGCCGTGGTTCCGGAGGCGCGGAGCGGCGGCCGGCCTCCCCTGTAATCGCGATGGGTCTCTCTCCCCAATCTTCCTTTCAGAACTCTCCCTTCTCACACCGCCGTGGAAATTGTTACCAGGCAACAAGACACGTCTGTGCGGTGAGGAGTCGGGAGGGAGGGAGGGAGAGACATGGGGACCGGGCCCTCAGATGCAGCAGGCTGCCATGCTGGCCACTCTGGTCAGCGGGGAGCATGCATGGTGTTCAGGGTGGCAGGGCGGGGGGGGGGAGACCCCGAATTAAAGGTGAAGAAATGAATGGCATGTCCTTGCAAGGTGACGGCATGAAAGGCTGGATGTTCATCGCTTTGTCTGGAAAACCGTGCCCATTCTGGTCTAGGGCCCCAGAAGCAACAGAGGCAACCAGCTGTGGGGCCCCCGGGGACATTTGGAGGAGGGGAACTGGAGACCCCATCCCACGCCGAGCTGTGA
The DNA here is from genome assembly GCA_004027475.1 of Anoura caudifer. Taxonomy (NCBI): domain Eukaryota; kingdom Metazoa; phylum Chordata; class Mammalia; order Chiroptera; family Phyllostomidae; genus Anoura; species Anoura caudifer. Next base: position 21,053 of record PVKU01010549.1, on the reverse strand, counting down.
GTGGACCGCCAGGGCCCCTGAGCCCGGCGAGATCCCCCTTAGAGGCACCTGGGAAGAAAATCGGTGGGAGGGAGGTCATCCACACCACCCTGTCCCCTGTCGCTGCCCTGGTTTTGACATGACCATCCCTGCCTCTCAGGCCCCGGGAGGCACGGTCCGGCCCTAGGTCAGCTTGGGTACCAGTGTGGGGGGTTTGTGGACCGTCCTGTCCTCCCCCAGTCACAGCTCCTTCCGGGGGAGGCTCCGCTCCAACAGGGGGACGTCCTGGGGCCTGCCGTGTCCCCTCTCCCAGAGCAGTTTCTTCCTGCGCCCTGAACGGCTCATCTGCTGCCTTCACAGTTTCCACCGGTTCTGCGTGGCGCCGTTACCACCGCTCTGAAAAGCATCGATTTGCCTTCTAAAGCTGCAAACACATCAATATACAGCAAGCAGAGCACGCGGCACAGGAGCCAGGGAGGAAGGCGCCCGTGCACGGGGACAGTCACTGGGGACAGTCCCTGGGGACCCAGAGGGTCGGCGAGGCCTGTCCTCCATGCCCTGCAAAAGCGTGAGGGTGCGCAGGCGCGTTGCATCGCCTTCCTGGGGAAACTGAGGCACAGAGACGGCTGATCGTGAGTGAGCGCCCTCCGGTTGGACTCCCACGGGGAGACACCGCAGCTGCCTAGGGCTGCGTTTTGGGCCGAGACGCAGAAGCGCCCAGGTGTTGCTTGCTCAGCTGATGTCCCCCGTGACGACGTCCGTTCCTGCGCAGCGCAGGCGGGGCCAGCTCATGGCTCATTCCACAGCTTTCCCCCCCCCCAGAAAAGTCACATCAGCCCGGAAAGGGGAGCTGGGCCCACGTCACCGACCTGTCTAGGAGTTACAGTCGTCCCCCCTTGTCCGCTGAGACATGCCACAAGACCCCCAGTGGGTGCCACACGCCGCAGAGATGCCATGACACACTTTCCCTGCACATACCATGTACACGGCATGTCTTTACCATGTGCATACCATGTTTTCCCCAACCCCTAGGTACCTGTGATGATGTTTCATTCGCAAAGTAGCACGGTAAGGGATTAACAACAGTAACTGACCCTGAAACAGGATGACTGTAACAACGCGCTGAAGTAGCAGTTATTCTGGGAAGTCAGGGCAACGCGAAGGTCAGTGCGGCCCCAACGCGCCCATCGGTCTGACAGCCGGGAGGAGACGGCTGCCCCGTGACCCCCGGGGGTGCATCCAGCGCTGGGGACACTTAGATTTATTTCACGCACTGGTGCACAGTAAAATTACTCCCTACCAGCCTGGGCCGGGTGGCTCTGTTGGTTGAGGCGCCGTCCCGTTCCCCAGAAGCCTGTGGTTTCGATTCCAGCTCAGGGCACGTACCTAGGTTGCTGGTTCGATTCTCAGTCAGGGCTTGTGTGGGGGGCAACCTCCTTCTCCCACTGATGTCTCTTTCTCTCTGAAGTCAGTAGACGCATCCTCAGGCGATGACGTCCTGCTCTGAACACGCCAGTGCGCCCAGGGGAGGACACCTGCTGGGAAAACACAGTCTTGCAGAGCGGCAGGGCGGAGCCAGGGGCCAGGTGGGCGGGGCCAGGGCCAGGTGGGCGGGGCCAGGTGGTTGCCCGAGGTCTGGGCAGATGGTACCATCTCATGAGGCACAGCGGGTACTGTGCCCATGGAAACATGCTGTTCCCTTTAAAGTCTGAAGAAACACAGACCGCAGCCGGATGTGGCCTGGAGCCGGGGGGCCGGGAGAACGGGGCAAGTCTTCAGGTCCCGGGATCATTTCACAGCAAGTGCCGACCAACCAGCTGACGGCTGGAGGTGGGATGTGAGGACAGCGTGTGTGCTGGCTTTGGGGGGCTCTGCTCGGCAGCCGAGGTCCACGTCCTCTCACCCAGCGTCCTGCGTGCCTGTCACCTCAAAGTGACCCCAGCCCAGCTGAGGACACGTCCTCCGTGGCAGAGCGGCATCCCCAGGAGACCCGGAGCCGCCCAGGGGGAGCCGGGCCAGGTTGTCAGGAAGAACCGTCCCTGGAAACGCAGACCAGGACCCCTGGATGCTGCTAGTGTGCAGAGGTGGCCTTTCTGACGTCGGTCCTCAGCAGCGTCCTTCGGGAGCGGGCAGGGGCGGGGGCTCCTGTGCAGCAGCCAGGGGGGTCCTCCCCGGCATCCGCTTCTCTGAGAGCAGGCATCAGGGCTCCCTGGTGGGCACCTTGACGCAGATCCAAGCATGCGTGAGAGCACCGTGTGACCCAGGGCCTGCGTCCCCGCCGCCGCTGCCTGCGCGGGGTCGCCGTCTGGGCCCCTTCTGGCCGGCTCGGTCCGGAGCCACTCAGAGAGAAGATGCTTCAAACGCCCCCCACCCGGCTGCTGCGTCAGAGGGCGCGCCTTGCGTCCCTGGGCCCCGGCTCCAGCCTGCCACGCTCGCATGTCCAAGGCGGTTGTGGGAGTCGTGGCAGCCGGCTCAGCTGGAACAGGCAGCTCCAGCCGGTAACGAGGCCCCTGGGCCGGCCCTGGGCCTGAGTCTGGGACACAACCAGAGACTTTTATTCCAAGTCCACTTCCTGTGGCTTCCCCCAGGTCTGGGTCAGATGGTGAGGTGCGGTTTTGGAAAACCCAGTTAGAAGTGTTCACAGGATGGTCCAAGGAAGCTTACTGCCGTTTACTTCAAAACTCAATCTCTCCCATCTCTGCCTGGTTATGAGGAAAAGATGCCCCCCGGCCTGTGTGTCTCCTGTCACAGCGCAGGCGCAAGGTGAAGGACTCAGGGACTGCGGCGTCGGCGTCTGGACGTGCCACCCATCGAATGAGGGTGGAGGGGAGCACCTTAGACACGGCTCTCCGCCCGGCGGTCACACAAGCTGCAGAGAAAGGCGACCTTGGGTCACCGAAGAGGGACCTGCAGGAATTCCCACAACACCACTTGCCGAGACCCTGCTTCCTGAAGAGGTTGCAGCTGTTCTCTGCTGACCCGCCCACTGGCTCTCCGGGCTCTGCCCAGTCACCTTCCAAGCCGGGGACCCTACGAGTTTTCAAGAAGGAACTTCGCAGAGAGCTGGAACAAGCAGGGAATCCCCCAGACCTCACCCCCAGACCCTCCCACACATGGTTTTGAACTTGGTCTGTACTACATATACACGGGGAAACACACATTCGACTGCAGCCAGGGTTTGAAGTGCTCCACGGTCACTCCACGACCTCGGGGCCCCTGAAGGTCATGTTCACACCTGCTGCCCCAGCTCGGACAGGCTGCCTCCGGCGGGTGCAGCGTCTTTGGGCAGAGCAGAGAGAAGCGCCCAGCTGCAAGGGCAGCTGAGGGAGGAAAAAGGTGCCACTCCGGGTCAGCACCGCCCCGCGGGCACAGGGCTGGAGCCGGGGACGGCATTGCTGTGCAGGGGAAAAGGCAACCAAGGGCGCGTGGGAACCTTTCAGCCCCAGTCCCTGTCCCCGTTGGGTCTGTGGAGAGTGGCCCTGGTCTTGCCTACAGCAGGCACCTGTGTCCCCGGAAACTAACAAATGAATGAGGCTGCTGTCACCCAGCGGGGTCTCACTCTTTGGGCGAGGGGGCGGGCAGCCTGGGAATGGCCGTGGGAAGATAACGTCTAAGGACCCCCCTCCGCCTTGGGGTTCTCGTGTGGGGACACAGGGGGCTTCGAGGGCGGCGTCATTCAGGAAGTCAGGAGAGCGGCAGCTCACGGGAGACGCCGCAGGGCGGAGGCGAGGACGAGAGCTGGGGTCGGGGCGGGGCAGAGTCCGCCCTCTGCCCTCTGCCGTGCATTCGCTGCCTGGGCCCCCCCTCCCGCCTCCCTGGCTCTGCCCTGGGTGGGGCGGCCGCCTTCAGAGGAAGGGATTCTGCAGCACCCCACACGCACCTGACGGAGGATTATGTCGTCTCAGCCCTGTTTGGCCAAGATTCAAAGTGTCTTGAATTTTCACTGAGCAAAAGCACTCAGGAGCCTGGTGAGAAAATGAAGGGTTTTCTTGACTTTCCGGGAAATAGTTGAGATGCCGGCTCAGGAGAAGCTATGTGAGGCGGGCAGGCAGCAAGCGACTCGATACGGGGAGTCGGGGGCCCGTGAAATGGCCGGGTGGGTAGGAGGGCGGGCGCCAGGCCTGTGGGGGTGGCAGCTTCTCCAACATGACCTGGTGGCAGCCACCACCTCTCGGGCCATCAGGAAGGTGGGAATTGGAGACCCCGCCCCAAGAATTCGAGTCCCAACAGCGTGTGGAAACTGGATCTCTCAGCTGGGCAGCTGGGCAGCTGGACCCGGGAACCTGCTGCTGTCCCGACTATGAAGATGCTCCGGCTGCACCTGGCAGCCTCGCCCGATGGCAAGCAGGTGCCCTGACACCGACTCGGGCAGGAATCAGCCACAGGAAGCAGGAGGCAATGTCCCTTCTGCCTTCCCCATCTTGACTGAGAGCGTGTGGTCGGCAGAACCGTCTCATCCACAACTCTGGATGCGAGGGGTATCTTTCCCTGCTGCTGCCGGTGACATGGCCGTGGGCTAGGTGCCGCTTCTGTGGGCCAGGAGTCCAGGTGGGCGCGGTGTGGGCCTCTGAGGCTGCGATCCCGCGCTGCCCAGGGCCGGGGCCGCACCCAGAGGCTCCGCTGGGGAAGGACTGGCCTCCAGAATCACTAGTTTGCGGCGGAGCTCACTCCCCCAGGGCTGCCGGCCTGAGCGCTCCATGCCTTGCGGGCTCCGGGCTAGTGCTCGGCGTCAGGGGGTCACTGGGGGCCACCTCCATCCTCATCAGCTGGCCGGAGGGCTCCAGAACGTGTAGTTTTCCCGCTCGTCTTCCCTGGCTGGACAGGAGGCTCTCAGAAGAAGGCGCAGATGGATGCCAGGTGCCAATGCATGCCCAGTGGGAAAGCGGAGATGTAAGAACACGCAGCCAAGCGAGGAAGACACCGGGTGGACGGAGCAGGCAGCAGTCCCCTCGCGGGCGTCTGGTGCCGGGTGGGCGCTGGTGGGCTGGGGGGTGGCTCCGACGTGGCTGCTGCAAGTGCCATTGATGACGAGCGTGCACGGTGACCAGGCGGCACAAGGACACTGTGTACGGTGGCCATCGCGTCCTGCAGCCGGAGGAGTCTGCCTCTCCCCGAAGCGGGCAGGGCGACCGAGGGGGCAGCACAGCACCGAGTCTCCGGCCCCCTCATTCCCAGGGCCTCCGCCCGCCCCTCGCAGAGTTCGTCTCCGCCCCTAGTAACAATAGCGTCCGCCGTCTAGGGCTGTGAAGGGCCGATAATTGCTCCTCATCGTTAAACGCCTGTGAAGTAATTAAGCACTTAGCACATGGCCCAGAACACGTTAGATGCTCTAACGAAACGTGGACTGTGTGCATGTCCCAGTCCAACACTCTCTCTTCCCGGAAGGAGAGCCGGGGCGGGGTGGCTCACGTGACCGCGTCGTCAGGGGCCAGGCAGGCAGCCCCACGGCTGGTCGTGGGGCTGAAACAGGTGGCAGCGCCGGGTCAGCCGAGTGCGATGGTGCCCGTTGGCGCACGTCCCCTCTGCCCGCCATCTCAGGGCCCGAACAACAGGTTCATGGGCAGCTGTTGCCCCCGGGCAGGCAAACGGAGGGCAACGGCTGATGTGAGTCTTGGAGGTGGGGAGAGACGCCCCCTTACAGAGGGGCTCCCTTAGAGAGGAACGGGGGTCCTCCCTGAGCCTCCCTCCCCTCCCAGGGAGTCAGGGACCTGGGGGTCATTTGGGGGACTAGGTATTTGCTTCTGCCTGTAAGTCAGTCTCCCCTCAGGGAACGGTGCTGCTTTATTGTGAGCACTTGGCAGACTGATGGCCGGGGCTGGGCAACCAGGGGCCGGCGTCCCTCAGCTGCATCCGGTCTCCAGGCGTTCCCCGAAGCGTCCGCTTAGAAGAGCAATTTCTTCCGATGCCATCGCTGGTTTGCTCTGGGTGCCGGGCTTGTTTCATGATGTTAAACATTTAAATGTAAAGTTATAAATGCACCGTGAAATGCTGATGGGGGTGATTAATTTGTTTTTATTTTGCATGTGTGAAGGATGCAAGGATTGCTGGGCCGAAGCGGACCCAATTACAGTCCTTGAACACGGCGGCGCACAGCCCAGAGAATTAGTCCCCAACGGTCGCCGTGAGTGGCGGTATCGCAAAGTTTCCCACGCCGGCAGCGGCCCCGGCACCACGCAAAAGGGCAGAGGCACTGGGCATAACCAGGGGGCACGAGAAGGGGATTATCTCCTCCCCCCCACCCCCGCCCACCATTCCCTCTTTCTCTCAGCCCAGGACCCCGCGGGTCCTTCGGTGGGCGGGTGTGCCCACCCAGGTGCTGGGGGTGGGGCGCCTGTGTCTGAGCCCTGAGCGCTGCTTCTGGCCGCGGGGTCTGGAGCTTCATGGAAATGCCTGAGGCCTCAGTTTCAACATCTGTGAAATGGGCAATTGCCCTGCCTGACCGGCCGGGGGTGCCCGGAAGGCCCAGACTGTGCCTTCGAGGACCAGGATGTGGACACTTCACTGACCAGTCCACCTCTTCGGTGCTCGTACTGCCTTGCTGGCCTGTTGGACTGGGAAGAATAAGGCACCACCTTTCCTTTCCCGGGGACAAAATCGAAGTGCTACTCAGGCACGCAAGGCATCAAAGGTGGAAAGCCAAAGATGAAATCCAGTGGGTCGCACGTCAAGGTTCAGGCTCCTGTCTTCCCCACGCCACCCTCCGCTGAGCCCAGGTGGGCCGCGCCGGCCTAGCTCCGCCCAGGAGTGGATGGCTTCCTGTGTCTGCTGGCTGTTCCTGAGCCCTCCGTGCTCCCAGAGTTCGGAGGGGTGCTGTGGCTCCCGGAACCCTGCTCTTGCCTGCCTGTCACCTAGGCAACGGTCACCTGGGTTTCAAAACACCACTGCTTGGTTCGTGGGGGAGGGGGGCAGGGCAGGATAACCCAAGAAAACACAGCAAGAACAAATGCCGAGCCCGGTCGCTTGCTGTGGGTGTGTGTCTGGTGCTGACGCAGACGCATGAGGTTCGGACTTCGCCCGGCCCGCAGCCCCCAGGGCCCCTCACGCAGGGCACTTAAGCAGCAGGTAGGAGCTGCAGATGGGGCCCTCAAGTCATGATCCTGTTTGTGGCTTTGCCTCCGGTTGCCATGGAGACGATTATGGTGTCAGAGGGTTATCACTTCCTGTGGAGAACAGCTCTGGAGCCCCGACCAACCTGGAAGGAAGGAAAGGCCTTGTTCCTGAACAACCCTTCCGAAACATCCCAAGGAAACCTCGGATGCCACTTGTTAGCGGTCAACACTGTGACCCCGTAGGTTCTTCTGTTCCGAGGAACGTGGTTTGTAGGGTTTCGAGTTCAAAGCTTGTGTGGGGTGGGGGGTAGGAAGAGACATTGTAACAAAAGAACAAAAAGGGGAAAGGTAATGAGAACCCTGGCGGAAGAGCAGAGAAGACACAAAACTTGAAACATAGCCCATAACAGGGTGCAAAGCCATTAAACACCTTTTAATAAAAGGAGTCCCCTGAAAAAAAAATACAACTGGGAGAGAAAAGCAATTTATTTTATTAGAAGGAAAAAAAGCAGATCGGCTATCGCCCATGAGCAAAATCCATCCGCACACAGCGGTCAGTTTGGGGCGGACGGCCACGGCAGGGCCGGCCACGGCTGGGAAGTGACGGACGTGTGGCCACAACGTCGTCCGCTGCCCTGCAGATCAGCGATTGACGACGCGTTACATGAATGAGTTGAGCTCTAGACATAAAGAAAAGCCTTTAAAAGTTTTGTCAAGTTGAGAACTAAGTGCATTTGTGGACACGCTGGTTTTACACTCTCTAGAAAGACCTCATCCAAGGCTGTCTCATCCGAAATTCGGATTTCCATTTCCGTTGTGGAGAGCGACCTTGAGGGCAGGTTCCAGGTGGCCCGGTGCCGCTGTCTTGGGTTGCATGCCACACGCTGCTCTCTCTGGGTGAGCAAGGGCTGGTCAGCGTTCTTCCCGAGGATGATTTCGTATCGGTCTGCCGCCCACGCTGAGACTGACCTGTGACAGTCAGCAGCTGCTAAAATGATACTGTGTAACAAACCTCCCCGGAAGGAAAGGCTTGGAACCACAAGCCTTTCCTTCTCAGCCGTGAGTCAGTGGGTCCCTTGCCCGGCTCCTTGGGGATGCTGATGCTGCAGGCGGCCTCTCACGACCTCTGTAGCAGCTCAAGGGCATCCTGCACTAGTTCCAAACGGCAGCTGGGGTCCTGCGGCCCCGCCACCCTCCAGGCAAAATTCCAGAGGCAAAGGCTTGGTGACAAGGGAGAAGAGCCTCGATGCGAAAGTTTCACAGTTTTGGAGTAACAGCTTTCCACATGCATCAGTCGCTGAAGCCTAGCAATTAAGGTTAAACGTTTTCACTCTTCGGTTCCAGCTTCAGTCACTCAAGCCTGTTCACTAAGGCTAAACTCTCTAACACCTGAGTTCTCCTATCAATTCCCCCCCCCCCCGTCAGTTTCATCTTATTTCTATAGGGTTAGTTTACAAACCAAAATGATGTGAGATGCAAAAGCTGCACTAATTTTGGGAGAACGGCAGGCCTCTGACTTGGAGCCCATCCCTCCGGAACCCCTGGAGGAGAGTGACCCGGCCGCTGCTCTGGGTGTCTCTTCTTCTGCCCAGTACCAGATTGTTTTCGTTACAGTGGCCTTGCAGTATAGTTTGGTATCAGGTATGGTGATCCTTCTTGCTTCGCTCTTCTTTCTCAAGATTGCTGAGGCTAGGCAGGGTCGTTTTTGGTTCCACATACATTTTTGAAATATTTGTTTTTGATCTGTGAAATATGACATTATTTTTTTTTAAAAAAGATTATTTATTTATTTTTAGAGAAAGGAGAAGGGAGGAAGAGAGGGAGAGAAACACCAATGTGTGGCTACCTCTCATGCACCCCCCCCAACCCAACTAGGGACCTGGGCCACCACCCAGGCATGTGCCCAGACTGGGAATAGAACCAGCGACCCTTTGCTTCCCAGTCTGGTGCTCAATCCACTGAGCCACACCAGCCAGGGCTGACATTGGTATTTTAATAGGGACTGCGTTGAATCTATAAATTGCTTTGGGTAGTGTGGACATTTTGATGATGTTAATTCATCTGATCCATGAACATGGTATATGCTTCCATTTATTGCGTCTTCCTTGATTTCTTTCTTCAGTGTTGTGTAGTTTTCTGAGTACAGGTCCTTTACCTCCCTGGTTAGGTTTATTCCTAGGTATTTTCTCTTTCTTGGTGCTACAGTAAATGGGTTTTTCCCCTAGTTTCTGTTTCTGATATTTCATTGTTAGCACACAAAAATGCCTTCGATTTCCGAATTTTGACTTTGTATCCTGCTACTTTGCCAAATTCACTCATTAGGTCAAGTAGTTTTTTTGGTGGCGTCTGTAGTGTTTTCTATGGACACCGCCATGTCACATCAATGGAACAGAACAGGGAGCCCAGAAATAAACCCATGTTTTCATGGTCAATTAATATTTCAGAAAGGGGGCAGGTGCCTAAAATGGAGTAAAAGTAGCCTCTTCAATAAATTGTGCTGGACATCTGGACAGCTACATGCAAAAAAGTGAAACTAGACCACCAATTTGCATCATACACCTGACTAAACTCAAGGTGGATAAAAGACTTCATTATAAGTTGTGACACCATAAAAATCCTAGGGGAGAACACAGGCGGGAAAATCTCAGATACTCCACACAGCAATAATTTCACCGATACGTCCCCTAGAGCAAGGGTCATAAAGGAAAGAATAAACAAATGGGACTTCGGCAAAATAAAAACCTTCTGCACGGCTAAAGAAAACATCAGCAAAATGAAAAGGGAACCAACCGTATGGGAAAATATATTTGCCCATGGTACCTCAGACAAGGGTTTGATCTCCAAAACATATAAAGAGCTCACATGACTCCACTCCAGGAAGACAAACGATCCAATCAAAAAATGGGCACAGGACCTGAAGAGACACTTCTCCAAGGAGGACATACAGAGGACCCAGAGACATAGAAAGGATGCTCAACATCACTAGCCATCAGAGAGATGCAAATTAAAACCACAATGAGATACCACTTCACACCGGTCAGAACGGCCATCATAAACAAATCAACAGTCAACAAGTGCTGGAGAGGATGCGGAGAAAAGGGGACCCTAGTGCACTAGGAATGCAGACTGGGGCAGCCACTGTGGAAAATAGTATGGATTTCCTGAAAAAACTAAAAATGGAACTGCCCTTTGACCTGGCAATTCCACTGCTGGGATTATATCCTAAGAATCCTGAAACACCAATTCAAAAGGACCTATGCACCCCAATGTTCATAGCAGCACAATTTACAATAGCCAAGTGCTGGAAGCAACCCAAATGCCAATCAGTAAATGAGTGGATCAAGAAACTATGGTACATTTACACAATGGAATCTACGCAGCAGAAAGAAAGGAGCTCCTACCCTTTGCGACATCATGGGTGGAACTGGAGAGCATTATACTAAGCGAAATAAGCCAGGCGGTGAAAGACAAATACCGTAACATCTCACCTGTAAGTGGAACCTAATCACCAAACAAACAAGCAAGCAAAATAGAACCAGAGACACAGAAACAAAGAACAAACTGACAGTGATCAGAGGAGTCGGGGGAGGGGGATAAGGGTGCAAAGAAGGGGAAGGGGCTGGATAAATTACATGTGTGAATGGCCCACAAGCATGGACAATAGGGTGGGGACTGACTGTGCGGGCGGGGCGAGGCACTGGAGAGCAACGGGGAAACACTGGGACAACTGTAATGGAACATTAATAGAATAGCAAAAATATTTTTAAAAAAAGGAAAAAGAAAGAAAAAGAACCCTGCCACCCTCTGCCAGGCCAGCCCAATCCTAAGCACACCCGGAGTTCCTCCGCATCCAAAATCCACCCCAGTTACCGTCTGCCGGGAAGCGCACGCAGCTGCAGCGCGATCATCCGGGCAACCCGGAGGGAGAAGAGGCTGAGCCACAGAGTCCAAGTGCCCCGTGTTGGAGCCCTTTTATTGCAGATCTTCTCACCCACAATGCCATGCGCTCTGGAGGCGTTCCGCTTCTCAGCCAATCCCGTCCCAGGCTGCTTACCGTTGCCTCGGGCAACCCCCCTGAGGCCCCGCCCCCTCCTCCCCAGTGATCCAATCAGATCTCTCTGTATCACTGGGACCGTCTGCGTGGCCTTAGCCCTCCTGAATTAATTAAAAGAAAATTTAAACCTCACCTGCAGATTTATTTACAGAGACAGGAAGGGGGTGGGGGGGGGAGAGAGAAACACCCCTGTGAATGAGAAGCATCGATCGGTGCGCGACCCATTCCGTTCATCGTCTAATAAACGGCAATTCTTTGGGGACAAAGGGAGGAAAGGGCCCAGAAGAAGGAACGCAGGGACAGGGAGACGGCTTGCCGAGTGGGGCGCCGTGGGGAGGCGATGGAGGCCCATCTTCTCTGATCTCCATAGTCTTGGGGGGTACGTGCCCACCACTCCCGCCAAAACCGGCGTTTTTAGCTCCGCAGCTCATCCCCACGAGGCAGTTCGAGGGCGGAGCTTGGTCGGGTGCCCGATGCCGACCACAGAGGTGGCAGGGGACAGTGGTCTCTGCATGCCCGCGACAGTGATGGCCGGTCCCCGCGTGTCTCAGTAGCCCTGTCCGTGGGGAAACCGCACACGGCCCGCAGGAACGAAGCCCCACCACGCGCTGTTCAGTGCACACGAGCCCTCATCGATCAAACGCGTGGACCAGCCACTCTCTCAAACAGCCCCCTGCTGACGTGCATGCAAGACGAGCCCTTCACCACGATCCCAGGAATGCATCTGCCGGGCCCGTGCTCGATGGGATGGAGTGTGGGGTGCAGACAAGGAAGCCGGTGGGAGGTGGATGTCCTCAGGCATCCTGGTGCGGCCCTGAGATGGAGTCACCCTGTACCCTGGCCGGGGTTTCTCCAAGGGAGAAGACATGGAGGCGCGGGCGGGGGGGGGGGGACACCTGAGACCCTTGCCACTGCTATTTCGTCCCCATCTGCCCCAACACCAAGGGTTAGTGCCTTGGGCTAGCTCAACGTCCGGGCCATGTCCTGGTCTTCACAGACCCTCCGACAAACAACATCGAGCCTCCAGGATTCTGCTCCGCTTCCCCACAGTGCGTCTCCTGCCATCAGCGGTGGGTGCCCCAGTCCCCCGCTAAATCAACCCTGAGAACCCGAAGGCCCTCCTGGGAGACTTCAAATTGCATTCTTGTCTCAGATATTGGAAATGTGGGCGCTTTATACATCTTATTTGCTGAGAGCTGCCTGGTCACTGAACTGAGATTTATTTCCAAAGTCTCAGCTGGAAAAATTAGGGAGATTATTTCTGGGGGGAAACATCACAAGTTACAACGTGAGAACATTTTATGTCAAAGAAATGCATCTTTCCCTTTCGATGTGCCTTTCAAATGCACCCCACCACACACCGGAACCCTTCCTGACAATCCTCTCATCAATTAAGCTTCCTCCAGACGTGTGCCCAGAGAGCGTGAGGCGTGTGCCATAAATCACTCCGGCCTGCGTGCAGTGGGCAACGGCAGAGAAGTCCTCTCCTCCTTCTGACGGGAGCTGCTTGGGGCGCGGCCCTGTGGTGCGGGTGGTTGTGTGTGCATTGTGTGAGTGCATGCATGAGTGTACAGATGTGTGAGTGTGCAACTATGCATGTGTGTGCCCAGGACCACAAGTAAATGTGTGTGGGCATATGTGTCTACAAATATGTCTGCCATACGCATGTGTGTGCCTGTGTGAGTTTGTGTGCATGTGTGCATGTGTGAGTGTGTCGGTAGTGGGTGGGCAGTGTGGTCCTCGTGGTTCATGGACCCCCTGGGCTCCTCCAGCCAGCATGTGCTGGGACCGGTCTGCACTTTCCGCGTGGAGACCACTGTCCCTCTGTCCCCACTTCTTGAGTTTTAGGGTGTCCGCCACCGCAGGGAGGCTGTCCGCAGCTGCTGAATTGGGGTGGGCCAGCAGATCGACGGCCCCTTGTCTCCCTGCCTCCCCCACCGATGCCATTCTGGGTCTTTCCTTTCATGGCCGAAAAGTCCATTCATAACTTTCCTTAACTTAAAAAAAAATCTATAGCAGAGATGAATTCATCCACTTTCCCAGAATGAGTAAGTAGCTGTAACTAGTTTTATTATTTTTTAAAATTGCATTTTTCTTTGTCATGCAGGGAATTCACTCTCCTCGGGCCAAGGCAGACTGGCAAGGCTTATGCGGGCTGAAAAATAAACAACCAACTTCTCCCCCAGCACCCTCTTCACTCAGGCCCCCAGGGTGGGTCCTCATCACCATGGCAACCTCCATCCCACACCCCAGGACCAGCAGTAAGCATGGTCAGGACCAGGATGGTGAGCTTTCTCTGCCCTTTGGGGGTATTTGCTCTGGCTGGTTTGGCCGGCGATCTCTTCTTCTCCTGGGGTCTCTCGGTGTCTTTCCAGGATGCAGCAGCCATGACAGGGCAGCAGCTTCCAGAGACCCTGACCACGGATGCAGTTTATCCTGGGATGGGGGCGGGGGTCTGCGTGTGTCCCCTCCAGCACCCAACCCTCGAACCGACGGAGAGGACATTCAGAGAAGCCCTGCCTGTGAGGTGAGTCAGACCTGAAGCCTCAACTCCAGCATGAAAGGGAATTCGGAGCCCCAGCAGGGGTCCGAGGACCAGGGGCAGGCCAGGGCGAGTGCTCGGTGGTGACGAGAAGGGCAGGGTCCCCACGAACGCTCACCTTGGCAATCTCTGCAGAAGGGGCAAGAGCGCACAGTGAGGTGCGGGAACTGTGGGCCGGGAGGGCAATGCCAACGGAAGCCGTGACAAGGTCCCATTCGTAACACCTGTCAGAAGGGATGGGATGAAACCTGCCGGGGACAGCAGCGTCAGGAGGATGTGGAGCGACAGGCACGCTCGATTACTGCTGGCAGGGGCCCAGGGTGGTGCAGCCTCTCGGGGACATAGTTCCATAAAAAGGGACACACTGTCCCCGGGGACCCAGGACCCCCACCTGCTGGCATTGCCCCCCTACACATAAAAGTGCATGGTCATGCGTGTGGGGGTGGCAATCTCAGTCACAGTCACCCTGGACCAGACACGGCGCTGTGTCCCTCAGGGAGTGGGAGACTGTGGGGACCCCCATGGTCCCCCCCATGACGGAAAACCCTCAGCCACCAGGAGCTTTGAACTGAGATCCCCTCAGCAGTGTGCGTGGGGCTTGGACACAGCAGGGTCGTCGACGGGAGCCGGTCAGCAAGGCCTGTGCTGTGGGGACCGCTTGTACGGTGTCTTGTCAACGAAGGGGGGCTGGGGACCCAGGAGGGGTGGGCAGTCCCTCTGGAGGGGGCTCTCAGCTCTGCTCTGCGTCCTGAGTGGGAGGGCGGGCACGAGAAGCCGCCCACGTGCCGAAGCTCACTGCACTGTCCACCGAAACAAGGTGGATTTGACAGCAGGTAAATTTTTAAAAAACATACCACTGGTGGACAAAGGGGAAAAGCATACTTCTTACGGATGACCAGGTTTTCAACCCCTTCCGTGGACGCACAGCGTCTGGCGCAGACTTCCGCACGGGGCTAGGAGCCCCGCCCACCTGGGCTGTCACCGTCCTGCAGCCTGTACTGTGGGGTCTGAGCTGATCATGTGCTCGTGGTCAGCCAGGGGTCCCCGCCTGCCAGTGCAAGCGGAGTCTGGCCCGACACCCAGGCTTGCGCCATGTCCAGATGGGGGCCTCCAAGAGGACCCCCTGTGTGTGGAGGCTCCCGGCACGAGGCGAACAGGCTAAGACAGGTGTGGAGCCAGGCAGGTGCCAAGCCATTGTGGGAAAACTCCTGCATGGTGGCAAAATTCCCCTCGAAGATAAAACATAAAATGTGAGTTGAAGCTGTGACTGACCGGGGCCGGGCCGTGGAGCACGTCCCACTCACCAGCATGTGTTTTCCTCGGGGTTGTCCTCTGCCCTGGACGTGGGAACTAGAAAGAGGTAAGAGCTGCATGTCTGAGTCAGGATTGCAGCTCCAAGTCAGAGAAAACCCACCTTACTAACCGAAACCGAAACGGAAAGTGCCGGCGTTTCCGGGATGGCCGACCTGCCCCCGGTGATGAACTCCACGGCACTGTCCTTTCATTTTTCTGTGCTACCGTCCTGGTGGCTTTAATTCCCAGACTTGCCCCTCATGGTCCCAAGGTGGCTGCTGTAGCACCGAGCATCTCACCGTCAGACGGTGTCACCCCAGGCAGGAACAGAGACCAGTCTGTGCCTCCTTTTGAGGGACAGAACACCTTCTCCAGGAGCCCCTTAGCAGGCTGCGCTTTGTGCCCCAATCCCAGTTGACATGGTCACATGCGGAGCGTTTTGGGAAGCCCTGGACTCATCGCTGTCAGGTGGATTGAAATTTAGAGGAGCTGAGGTCTGAGGAGCAACCCCCAGCATCTCTGAGTTACGTGGCCGCCTGCCGCTGCATGAACAACATGGATTTCCGTTCTCTAGTTAAGGAGGGAGGCAGGGTTGGGTCCACCGTAACTGCCAAGACCTCTTGCAATTTTTTACAAAGTGAATTTCATGGACTTTTTTTTCTTTTTTTCTTTTTTTGCCTTTAATTCGGCACATCCTGCTGCACAGTCTCACAGAGCATTGGATGGAAAGGGGAAAGGGATGGTGGACTTACATTTAGGAAAAGAAGCCCCCGGAGGCTGTACAGTCCCTCCCGGAGGAGAAGTTTGCCGGCTCTGGCCGCCGATGGCATTGGGGGGTGGGGGACAGGCTGGGGAGCCGCTCGTCATGAGAAACGACGCCCCACCGTCATCTTTAACCAACAGGGACCAGTTCGGTTATGTTCATTAGATTCCTGTTCCTAGGACAGATGGCACTTCCATATTTAGAAGCGTGTTCAACAAGGAGGACTCTCGCAGCAACTGGAGAGACGTTCGCCGACGACTCCTCAGTTCGCGCTCATCCTGACTTCGCCTGGTTATCCGAGCCGCCTTGCCCAGGCCTGGCGGTCCCTTGAGACGTTCCATTTGCTCTTGCAAAGCCAGAAAGGAGAAGAAGAGGCAGAGAGGAGGCCTCACAGCCCCAAGGACAGCGGGCCAAGCCGATCACGGGGCAGGGGGTCATTCCGGGGCCACGGGAGGTCAGGTGGTCCCGTTAATCCTCTCAGCAAACGCGTCCGAGTTTCTCCCCTGCAGAGGGCTCTGTGCGGGCACTTCTGGGAGATGAAAGGAGAGAGAACCAGACCCCTGGGTAAACGTCTAATCCAGCAGGGGAGGCTATCCAAACACACACAGAATGGTAACGCACGGCGTTGGCGGTGAGCGGCTGGAGAACGTGGGGAAGGGACGCCGGCAGGGTGTCCAAGGACCGAGGCTCCGGGCCGGGTGGGTGAAAGCCCCGTTCGGTGGGTCCCACGCAGTTGCTGGACTAAGGTCTGGGGGTGGAGCCTGTGAGGGTCAGGGCGCTCCCCAGGGTGGGGGTGGAGCAGACTGTGAGCTGGATTTACTGCCGGAAGGGTGAGTGAGCCAGTTCTCAGTTTGCCACCTTTTGTAACTCGGCTTGCGTTGGGGAATTAAGCGGGCCGTTCACAGAGGTGGCCCGCAGCGGACTACCCGCCAGTCCCCGTGGGGAGTGTCCACCCCCCACCCGACCCCACAGTGCGCCCGCCTCTGCCTCGCCTGCGCTCACCAGCCCCCAGGAAATACGGGCGGTTTCACGAATGATTACGGTGACCTGTGTGAGTTTTGGCGTCGCCAATGAGGAAAGAGCTCCGCGGTGAGCCCGGAAGGTCAAGCGGCAGTTGGTCAGGAGAAGCGAGCACTTTCCGCCCTTCTGGAAGATTCTTTCGTGATGAGCGCATCACATCACACCCCTAAATACTCCTTGACCCTGCGTCTGGGAACACGCGGGTGCAAGGCAGCCTGGCTCCGCTGGGCAGCGAAGGGGCCGTTCAGCTCACCTGGTCCCCTCCGGCAGGCTCCCAGCTGCTCCCAGAAATCTCTCCTGTGCTCGGATTCCGCTTTGCATTTAATTAAAAACACCAAGGTCGTTCTCGGGCTAGCCGGCCTTGTTTGGAGGTCCGTTCTGTTTTTATGGAATCCCATGAAAGCCCACTGCAGACCCCTTAAAACACTAACCGCCATACGGGAAGTTTCAAACCTCGTTAGCTGGCTTTCGCCTCCCGGGGCAAGGGCATCAGAAGCTCCTCTGCTGCCCCAAACTGCAGTCAGAGCCGGGGTCCCACCGGTGCCCTTCAGTGGACACGCCCACCCGCAGCTCACTCTGCCTGGGCGCGTGCACCCACAGCAGCCACTGGACAGTGTCCAGTGATCACTAGTGACAGGCCGCTGAGGCCTGTGCATCTTTCTTGGCTGTGACTGGAGGGACAGGCGGGCGGACGGGGACCCACCAGCCGACGTGAAGGCACCTGGTCGAAGATGTTGGAGACCCCGGGGTTCCTCTCTCCCCAGCAGACAGGATGCAGCCCCTCCCCCCCACACCCTTTCCGGCTGCTTCTCAAAACGCAGCCCAACCACCGGAGCCCCGGACCCGGTCCTCCTCCAGCCTGCCTCGCACTGGGGCACCTGGTCAGACTCCGAATCCCCCTTGTCCCACGTGCCCTGTCTACAGGCCTGAGAGCTCTCCTTGCCTCTCCTTCCCCAGCAGGCGGCCTGGCACGGGGCAGGCCTTCCTTCACCCCCCTCATCCATCTGTTTATTCATTCATTCATTCATTCACTCATTCAACCAATGCTCATAGACGCGCCTGTCCCCCGCCTGCCTTCACTCACGCTCGCCACATCCAGTGACGGGGATGGGCGATGAGCAGCAGGGCGTGGGAAGCGCGTGGAAATACCACAGAGGGGGCCGCAGCACTGGGGTGCAGCCGGGGGTGGGCCTGGGCCCTGCTCTGGGTGGCCAGTGCATGCAGGCCTGGGCGTGGACGAGCCAGGCTGAAGGACATTCAGGGGACACGCAGGGACCGGCGAGCCCCGGGGCCGCATCGTGATTTGTCAGCAGGGACCAGAGTCTGTCTGCCGGCCCCCGGTCTCTGCTTCCTCTGAGTCAGGGGACGAAGGCTGCGGTGGCTGCAGAGACCCAGCTGGTCCCCGGAGGCCGGGGCCCAGGGCAGGGTGGCCCGATGCTGACGTCCACACTTGGGCCACCGCACAGCTTGCCCACGGTCCCTTCATGGACACTGCCCTGCCCCACGAGGAAGTCCAGGGCGTGTCACCGCTGGTGTCCTTGGGGAAAGGGAGGAGGAGGATTTCCAGGGCGGACACGCGGGCTCCGTTTTCTTGTTTGTCACAGGGGTGTCATGCTGTCACCTCGCGGAATTTCTGAGAAGATTCCACAAAATAACGATGTTGGGAGAATTCCGGGAACGGAGCCAAAGACAAGTCCAGGACGGTCGCTGCAGAAAGGGGGTGTTATCTGTTTTGGTTTCCGCCGACCTCGGAGGGTGCCAGCTTCTGCGTGTGGCATGTCCACAGCTGACGTAAATCCCCCGGCCACGGCTGCTGCGCGCCCACGCGGGGCCCGGGAAGCTGGCCTCGCTGGCCGGCCTCCCAGGAGGTCCTCATTCTTATTTGGAGCATTATTTTGAGGAAAAACCAAACGCAATGAAAAGGCCACTGCAGACAAGCAATCCCGCGTTCATTGATTTTTTTTTTTCCCATCAGGTCCTTTTATGCCGACACGCATTTTATGATAAAGCTCCAGTCTCACCTTTTACGGCGACAAATAATGCGTTGCTCTCGGTGTGCGCCTGCGTCCGGTGAGGTCCAGGTGCCCTGGCAGGCCCCGCCCCTCCAGGTCACAGTTCCAAAGTTCCGATCAATTTTTCTCTTTCCCGGAGACGGCATCGAGATGGCCAGCTGCAACCCACCATCTCTAATTGCCAATTAAATTCTTCCGTGTGCCGTTTTTATATTGTATCTTCTCTCAGCCTAAGGAGCTGGGTCCGCGGGTGAATGGGGGACCCGCCATACCCTGGCCAGGAGTTCTCACATGGTTTTCTTCCTCCAAATCCCTTGCCTCCCGCTGTCCCCCTCATCCCTGCAAAGGGAAGCGGTAGTTGTTGGAAAGATAAACACACCCCATGAGTTTTCCAGAGAGAGAACCCAAGGCTGAGCAGGCAAAGGGGGTGCATGGTGTGTACCCCCCTGCACCCCCATAAAGCTGTCAGAGGCTGAGCCCAGGCTTCCCGCATTGCCCACCCCCAGGGTGTCAGAGGGGGTGCTGGGGTGAAGAGGGGCACGGGGGGGGGGAGGGATGCTGCTAAGGGGATCGGCAGCTTTTCGTCCCTCGGCCGCCACCCTTGCTCTGGGACGCACTCACCTTCCCCAGGGGCGGCTAGGAGGCCCACGTTCATCTCCCTGACAGCCAGATGCCAATTCCAGGAGGATAATGAAGCGAATTAATGACCTTGGGGAGAAGCCCATGCCCCTAGGGCAGCTCACAGCCACCAGCCCACAGTCTGGCTCAGCCGCACCCCAAGGCCAGGGCAGATGCAGGGGCTCTTGACCTCAGGGTGCTCAGGGGGAGCCACTGGCGGCCCACGCAGCAGCCCTTCGTGGAGTCTCCCCTGGCCGCACCACGACGGAAGGTGGCGTGTGTCCCGAGCAGCAACGGCAACCCGGGCGGCTCCCCTGATGAGCCAGTCACTTCCTGTGGCTGTGTGTGTGTGTGTGTGGGGGGGGGGTGTGTTCATCGTCCATTATTTGAAGGCAAATCGATTTAAGTGCAAGGAATAAAAAGACAAATTGGCAATTGGATTTTGTACGAGGAGAGAAGTGGGTGGTTTGTGCCGGCGAGGCTGCTACGAACCACACCTTGAACAAGTCGGGGGACACTGGAGGAAGCGGGGTGCAGCCACAGTCCTCCCGGGGCTTCCGCAGGAGCTCGGAGGGCGGAGGCGGATCAGGGCCCGCCCGCGTGTCCCCGAGCAGCCCTCTGCACGCCGTGCGTCAGGCGGGTCCCCAGGTCTCATAACGGGCTCCGCCTAGGGGCCCCTGAAGGCCATTGTCAGCCCTGGAACTGATTTTTTCGAGTCCGGTTTCCGTGGGACAAATATTGATGTTGCCCAGAATGAGTCGCTCCCGGCCTGTGCCCCGTCCCCAGAGCCCCGGTGACGGAGACTGTGGCGTGGGCTCCATGAGGGCCAACGCTGCGGGGCGAGCCCAGGAAGCAACGGCCTCCCTCATTCGCCAAGGTCTCCGGGGCCAGAGGCCGCGCGCCCCAGCCCTGCGGAGAGGGAGCCGAGGCGCCAGCCCCTGCGCTGAGGAGGCCTCCCGTCCGTCCGTCCGCAGGGAGAGGAGGCTCCGGGAACCGCCCGGCAGCAGTTCCCGAGAGTCTGACCCTGGAGGCAGCGCAGGGGTTGTAGTTCTCGTTGGAGCACCGGCCCCTCGGGAGGCCCCCTCTCCTGCCCGCTCCAGCTCCAGTCTTTCTAAACGAACACGTTTGCCCTTTTACCCTCAGTGTGGGGCTGCCGGGTGAGCTGCCCGCAGCCCCCTCCCGCAGCCGCAGTTGGGCGGGAGCGCGATGGGCCTGCTGGACGCGCAGGTGCCGGGGCCGGGTGGGGTGGGAGGTGAGGCGTCCTGGCCCTCATCACCTCGGCCCCAGGTCACACTCCGGTCCCTGTAAACACGGCCGCATCCCAAGTGGATCCCGCGATCGCCAGCACCGTGGGGCGTGAGAGAGCCGTTCCCACAAAGGTGTTTGCCCAAACCCGTTTGGGAGGGTAAAGCAAAAGGCCAGGTGTGCTCCCCGAGGGGCCTCTCAGAGCTGCCCCAGGCCGACGGCCAGGGCTGCGTCTCCGAGGGACGTCCTTGCTCCGCACGCGTTCCTCAACGCCCTCCGTGACGGGGGCTTTGTGCTGCCTGGGCGCCTGCGGGCCCACCTGCCGTGGCCACCTCGGCCCCGGCAGGGCCGCCCCCGCTTCCTTTGAAAGCCCTAGAAATCCAGGCCGAGCCACGGAACCGCTTGGTCAGGGTGTGTGTGTGTGTGTGTGTGTGGGGTGATGCTGGTGCCTGCAGGAGGGGTGGGTCCCCTGAGGTTG